>BMAW01104496.1:73161-159698 GCA_019974015.1 Nephila pilipes | reverse complement strand
ATATATATATATATATATATATATATATATATACTTTTTGGTTAATAATCTCCTTTTTTATTGTTGAATTTCTGTTCGTTTTTGGTTTTTGATTATTCTTGATTATGGTCTCCACATTTGATGATACATTGCTGAAGATGTGATGGTTTGGATTCATAAACCTGGTTTAAATTTTTTGCCGCAATACTTAAGGTTATTTGGTTTTAAAATTGGTTGTAATTTTTAATTAAAAGCTTATATTTGTATTAAACTAATATCAATGTTAAAATAGAGTTTAAGTAAATTCGACAAAAACTCGATTTTCACTGTTTTTATATCATTAAGTAGTTGAAACGTTTATTTTTCCAACAACGTATCCCACTTTTTTTTATCAAAAAAATAGAGAATTGTTGAATTTTTTCATTCTTTCATAGAGAAATTCACAACTTGTTGACCACAAAGGTTGACAAAAGTAAACATACATCTTTCGCAGCATACCTTATTTAATACTTCACATATATTATTATCTCGGTTTAACTTTTCCATCTAATGATTAAAGAATTCGCAACAGTAAAGTTAATTGTAACTGTATTTTGCTGTTATTAACTGCTTATATTATTTTAATTGACATTATTATTATTGGGGATAATAGCTTTATTTACTTCATATTCCATAAGAACTGATAAACATTTTTAAATATTTTTCGCATATCTAGTCTTGTACACACTTAGATTATACTATATTAACTATAGCCAATAGTATTTTGCTGTTTTAAAAAAGTTAAGTAACTTATTTAGAATATTATGAAGTAAGGGTGCATTTAAAAAAAAGTAATAATGTTGGAAAGTTAACAATCAGTGGTATTGAGAATGTTATTGAATAAAATGATAATGTTTGAACTGAAAATGCGATAAAAAGCGATTCTTTCATTTATTATATTGAATACGATGAAAATACAGATTCTGGATGCAAAACTATGAGTATACCATTACTTGTTTTGATGTATGGTTGGAATAAATTTGTTGCTGGCAAAAACTGTAATAGGAGCATGAATATGAGAGTTAAAAGGGAAATAGACATTGCATCAGTATTAAAGATCTTTTGGACATATTAGATCCCTTCAAAAATTGCCGTAAGATGTTTGGGCTGAATATTTTCTTTTGTTGTTGAGTAATAAAATACTAATGTGGCCGGCCGTAGTAGCCTAGTGTCGCGGACTCGCAGTCGGCGGTTTTCGTCGAGTCGTGGGTTCAAGCCTTGATGCCTGAAAAAAACCGACGGGTAGTCGAGGATGATTCACATTAAACTTCTCAAGGCTCAAAGTCCTACCTTTGGAGTAGTGTAGATGTTAGAAGAGGAATGGCCAGTTCAGGAGTCATCTTTGTCACTTGATCGAGATTCAAAATTACTCCAATAACCCTTGTTTTGCTTCTAGAGCGATGTTAATGAAATCAATCAATCAGTCAATAAATCATATTAACGGACTCTGCACTATTAGATCTGAAATCTGGTATAGAGTTCGTACCAAAGCAAAAGATGAAACGTATGACCACACCAAACAGGCATACTTTCCTCTATCAACAGATCCTGTACATATTTAGAGATTTGAAAAATCTAGAGCTATTAAGAAAATGTCTTTACGGAAAAACACAGCATCTTGATAAATCTATGAACAGTGTCATCTGTATTCGTATATTTATAGCTATATTTATGATAATTGAAACTTCAAAATTTTGTGTTTTTGATACTATCTCTTGCTTTAATGTAGGAAATGTAATAAACTGTAATACCTTATGTGTATCAAAAAAAAGTCAGAAAAATAAATTAAAAAGCTTTAAGGAAACTTGAAGATTCTTCTGAGACAAAAAATGATACTTATTCGAGGAACAAAGTAGGATTTTATTAAATTTAATCTCTTAATCAACAATAAAATTTATCCGTGAAATCTTAAAATGTGATATTCTCAAAACATGGATTTTTCCGGTTCATGTTCCTTTTTCTCAGTAACAATTGAAACTTAAGAATTCAGTCTTTTAATGACATCTGCATTATGTTATATTATATACATTAACACAAAGTTTGGTCATTTTTTGAAAGTTCTTTATATTAGGTTGTGATATTGTGCCAAAATTGTTAATTTAAGAGTTATTACTAATAAATAGTTAATAAAACTTTTCTATTTTACTTAGAAAACATTTGGTGCCATAAAGTATGTAAGATATATTTTTAAAACTTCAAAAAAAATTTCACACACATCTCTCCTTTCTGTGTGTGTGTGTGCTGTTATCTTCTGATTATTGGAATTTTAGTTATACAGATTTGCTAAGTAAAAAGAAAATAATATTTAACTATTTGAAAATTGTGTAACTTATAAAGGAAAGTCAATATTCAATGTTCTTAAGAAACACGAAAATGCAAATACTAATAATGTTAGAAAATGTTAATTTTAGTATTCGAAACAATGGAAGTATATAATTCAATTTGAGGATAAACAGTAATTAAATATCGTAAAGAACACATTAAACTAGAAACCTGTTTCCACAACGAAAATTTATTTTCTGATAAGTTGCTTAATTACTGTGTTTGCTCGTCGTGACATCGCATTTCTACTAATGAGAATTTAATCACGAATTAATTAACTAGGGTGAATTAGTTTCATCTTAAATGAAATGATTAAAATGTATGTATCAGAAGCAGTAAATATATATTATCAACCATTACATTTATTTACAATGTATTTTTAAGCATCTTTCACAGCGTTAATACTAACTGGGTATTTAACCTGTCAAAATAAAGATTAAATAATTTAGGAAAAATTAATTCAAAGTAAATAATCTAGAGTAAAGAATTGAAACACATAGGATCTTTTCACACATCCTCACACTGTATTGTCATGGTTATATTTAAGCTAATTTTTATCAAAATAAATCAATAAAATATATTCCAAATTTTACAAAAAAAAAAATAGAAAAGTGAGTATGATATATTTTTATTTCGCATAATGAGAAGGGAATGAAAACCTACTGAAATTTGAATAAAATAAAATTTAACTTTTAATCACTAATATATCTTCTTTTACTGTGTTTAACACCGAAAAAAGGACCCATAAAGACCAAAAAATATTTTAGTAGCTCCAAAAGAAACCCGATTGTGATCGACAAAAGCTGACTCAATAAAATTTTGGATTAGCATTTAGTCCTTCTTTCAAATATCTTTCCACAAGTTAATCAAATACTTTACAAGCTTTATTTATTACCTAGAAATGAAAAAAGTAGTATAGTAATGTCTTATAAGTGCTGAAAAAGGAATAACTGATAACTATTATGATTTGCTTTTCCAGGGGAAAAAAATCATTCTCTTTTTATAGAAGTTAAGACTTCCAATATCTTATCATAAGTTGCTGACTTTGAAGGAAATATATATTTTAAAGTAAGAAACTTAATTCCTTAAAGATAGAAAACACACGAAACACATATATAGAGAAACTTTTTCTCACATCACGCTGGGGTAAATATTAGTCATTAATTTTATAGATTATTCCCTCTTTTGTTTTTAAGAATATGTATCTATGTAAAGATAACATCTTAAAATAGAATGAAAAATATAATTAAGATGATGTTTTTTTAACAAAAATAATATCATAAATTGTATTTATTCATTTTTCAAAAAGTGACAGCGATATAATCATAAAAATTAATGATTAATGTTTGCAAATAACATGGTGTATGAATTTATTTCCCTGTCAATATAAAATTCAGTTGCATTTTAAAAAGATTGTCCTGTTTATCTTGATTCAATAAACTCTTTTTTTTTGCTTACATCTTTTCCAATGCTTCATATGCATAGTGTACCACTTTAACAATAGCTTTTGAAAACAATAAATTTTAAAATTCTAAGGAGTGAACTATAAAAAAAACTGTAAAACCTCTTTTGCTAACATTTGGAGAATAAATTTAACAGAAATCTAGAAGTTCTACAAAATTGGGAAACTTTTGTACATTTACCGTCAAATCACACTTTAAACACAAAGTGTTACAGAATTACAAATCCACCTTACTTTCTTCATTCTTAGAGAAATAACGAATTTAACTCGAGCCAAAAAAGAACAAAATGGTCCTTCGTAAGAAAAGATCTACGTTCTCTAATATTGCTTTTACAATACATCATATTCTTTTCTGTATACACGATTTGAGATTGGTCTTAAAATAAATCGAAACATATTAAAATTTTCTAATCTTTTTTTGCTATATTATAGTACTAATTCAGACATTTTTTTATCTGTATTGCATATATATATATATATATATATATGTTTATATTTTTAATAAACGTTTTAACCTTATAATAAGCCCCTTTGAAATGTTTCTGTGAAACTACAAATATATACATTATTATTTTGCAGTTAAATATATCATATGTCTGTGTTACTAGATATTTTCTATTCATTATAAACGATAATATTGTTTTTACATGAGTATTTGTGAAAGCTACACATCGAAAATTGAAAATTATTGTTAAATTATTATATGAAAGAAACTTCTTTTTATGCCGTTCATTTGTAATAATGAAACTGAAAACAAAATACAAAAATTCTTATTTTGAGTTAGCAAAGGTAATCTTAATAATTTATTCTGTCATGATCAAACTTAAGCTATATTTGTTTATTCTTAGTTATCTGTATAAAACATTTATCCATTAGTTTAATTATTAAACAATACATGTACATATTAATCAGGGCAGAGGACATATTCCATATGTGTAGAATATATAGAACATGCCCTTATTAATTATTAAACAGGACATTTTCTATATATTCTACATATTTTTAACTCTTTCAGAAAAATTAGTATTAATCAATCTACGCAGTAAAAAAATTATTTGTTAAGTAGAAGCATCTTTTTAAGAATTAATTTCAATGCCTGAAAGTAATTTATATCACATTAACAAACACAAGTTCTAAAACAGCAAAATTTCTTAATTTCTCCTTTCACCATTTTGGAACTTTATACTGTGTATTAAAGTTTTTTCATAGCTCTAAAATCTGAATAATTAAATTAATTATTGGATTGAAGTTAAAAGTGGTATTTTGTTCTAACAGAAGATTTCTAATGTAAAAGAGAATTATTTTTCAGAATTATTTCAATTTCCTTTTCAAATTCTTATTCAATAGTATAACAACAAGCTTCATAATATTAAAGGGACTTAATTTCTTGTCTCTTTGCAGTGATTTTTAAGTGTTTGTTTGCCACTTGCAATATACAATCTAATGGTGATTACATTCATACAGGTATTATGACAATTATTTACGAGTATAATTATCATATTTATGATTTAAATGTCCACGCTGCTAAAGGAGCACATAATTGACAAATTCTTGATTTGTAAACAAGTATTTCTCTTTGATATTTGTTTTTAAATTCTTTAAAAGTAAGTCATAATAGTTGAGAAGAGATGTTTTTACCTTTAAAACATTTCAAAAACGAAAACTTAAAGACTTAATCAAATTTGTAAACATTGAAAAATAAACTTTTTGGAATATAGGATCCATATAAAGAGTACAAAACATTTCTTTTAAATAATACATACTCTACTTTAAAGTCAAATACTTAAGAGTCCCTATGTCTAGCATAAATAATAATAATCTCTATAATTAGCTGCTCTTTATGTCATGTTTAATAGACAGTTATTTATTTATCCCTGTTAGTTTTAGTATATGTGCAAAATATTTGCAGGTTATTGTTAATGTTTTTCTATAACATTTGTCCGTATAAAATTTTAAGTGTGCAAAGACTTACTAAATCACATAAAAATAAGAACTAAAACATGCTAGAGAAATTAAAAGGCAAATATATTCCGCAGTAGACTTTATCGACTTTTAATGCTCACATTTTTATATTCATTCATTGTCTTACTCATTATCATGTTAATGAATAAATTATTTATATATTACTAATAACATACAATACCTACATTGATAAAAGTTTCTTATTTAAGGACTTAAACTGTAAAATCACGTGTTTCATTTAATATTTGAATACTTTTTTCGTTTAACTTTTAGAATTCCAATTAATATTTGAAAATATTTTATTTATTGTACCATTTATTTTATATCATTTTTTGAAAATATTTTATTTATTTTACCATTGCATAATTTATAAATTTTAATTCTTTTTTCGTATTTTATTTGATACTTTGTTTACGAAACATTTCATGCTATATTTTGTTTTCCATCTGAATTGTAATTTCTGCGATTACACTTTGAATAAGAATAATTTGTTATAATAGGAATCTCTCTTTCAATGCATATTTATTATATCATATATCAATGCTTATTATGTCAGAAACCGAGTTTTAAAAAAGTTTCATACATATCCTTCAAGTACTTTATTGACTTATTCTGTAATAATTTAAAATACATAAAAAAAATTTCAAAAATAGATACTAATAGTTTTAATTGAAAAAATACAATTATAAAAGTTTTGACTTTCATGATGAGAAATAGATTTTTTATATGAATAATATTTTAATTATAATTAATTTTTATTTTCTCTACTAACATCCACTTACTAGAAAAAAATTATATCATTTTACAGTGAATATTTTTTTAAATTTGAATCAAATTAACATAAATAATTATTCATTGAAATATCTTTTTTAGCTAATAAAAGTAAAACTTAACAACAACAGCTTAATTATTATTTTTAACTGTATAGAAATTCCTTTTCTTAAGTTTATTAAAAATGAAGAAATATTAAACTTTATTTCATGCATCATTTCGCCTAACGTATTGTTAAACCTAAGAATAATTAATTACTTTTCGTTATTAAATATTTTCATTAGAAAGGTGTTTTCATCTAAGCTTCAATGAAGCCATTTCCTTATTCTTTAAGCAAAAACAATTTTCTGAATCAGGAATGTTTTTAAGAATAGATTCTTTTATATTAATAAAATGAATTCTTGAAGCAAAAGATAGTACAATACAGAACAGCAATAAATTTTTCACCTCATTTCAAAAGGAGTATTAGAGGTTTAATTAAAAAATGTAATCACACCCTCACTGATAAATATTTTCTTTTTAGATGTTTGCAGTTATTTTTTATATTTCAAGTGCTGTATAGAAAATCAAGTTCAATGGTGTCTATATATTTGTTACTTAACTTTATAGCTCTAAATTCCATTTTTAAGAATCTGCAACAAATACTATTAAATACAAAATATTATTCAATCGAAACACAATATATATATATATATATATATATATATATATATATATATATATAACTTGGTTTAACTTCATGACTATAAATCAATAAGTATGAGGTGTGAAATATATATATACAAATCTATAAGAAATATTAAAGAAACAAATGCAATCTTGCTTTGAAAACAAAATTGTAAGAATATTCATTGTTCTTTTTATTCTTTATATATTTCTCTCATTCGCAATAATTTGTTGAATCATGCTTTGAAAAAATACTATATTTATCCATACAACAGTTTTCTTTTGTTGTGCTCAATTTTTCCTTCAAAATTCAATTTTTAATCCCTATTTTTTATTCATTTACGCAAGAAAAAATTTTCATCCTTGATTTAGGCGTTCAGTTTTCATTACCACATTTTGTATCGGTTTACTTCAATCAGAAATGCTTATTTTTACATGTTCTTAACTCTGTTTTTCTCCTTTTATACAAATATTTCTTGTATATATTTCACATAAAATGTGAATTATTTTTGAAATATTTATTTTACAGAACAGTTATTTTAAAATAAAATTGAAAGAAGTAGTTTCTCCACTGATTTTGGATGGTTGTAAAAGCTCGATCATGCCCCAAAATATTCGAGATGCTTCAAATAATGGCTTTTATTTTAGGTAGATTGATCGGTTGGTCGGCAGTAATTATTTAGCTGCATCCTAGCTAACCGTAAATCTCCGATAACTCTCCGAATTTTATCTGGGGGTCTATCAGAAACCCATATGTACAATACTTAATTTTCTACTAGTTAAAAATAAAATTTTCGAAAATTATATACGGTGTTAATATTTATGAGCTTATAAAAGTTTTAAAATATGTATATAATAATATCATTAAGGTTCTACTATTAGTAAAAACTATTTATTGCCTGTTTAGTGCATATTTATATTTTTGAATGTTTTGAATTAAAAAGAAATGTTCCTATCATTTGATGTTTTTGCTTTGTATTAAAAATTAACTTTCCAAAACCTGTCAAAGACTTTTTGTAACATTTCATTTATTATCAAGTTAAAGAACTGCACTATTATTGCTTTAGTTTGCAGTTATCATGCTTCACTATTTCTCTTTCTTTTATTCGCGATATTATAATACTTGAAATGCAAATTGTATCAAAAATGTTTTCCTTATTTTGAGAAGCTAAATAATTCAATATTTTCACAGATATTTCTACTGGAATAATTTAACAAAAGTTCTAAAAGTATAGAATATATTTTATTTCATAAAATATGATTAAACAATATACAATTTCTTAATACTAAATCATTTTAATATATAAAAACCTTTAAAGATAATTTAGGTACATGAAAATTTTTAAATACTTACTAAGAACTGAACACATGTTTTAAAAAAAGAAATTGAATTTTATCTTCATTATATCATAGAATTAAAGGGCTAACAATTCAATTACCGGTAGTAATTTACACAAAAGAATATAAAAGATAAGAAGGATAATTACTGATTGAATTCCCTCATGTTTGATGTAGATCAAATATTTACTAGAAAAAGTAATTATAATTAAATCTTTATAAGCAGTAGAAAATGTGCAAGCGTGGTGTGTGATATCATGTTTAAAATTATTTATATTTTCAGATCATTTTTTTTTTTCATTTCATGCATTAAAAAGTTTAAAGAATTATTAAAAATTGGGTGTTAATCATCTAAAACAAATGAAAAATTTGTTCAATAAAATGTCAATGACATTATTTTAAAGATATAATAATCATTATTTCTGTTCTGTAACACATAGCTGCATAGAAAAGTTAGCTCTGATTACAAGATAGTAAAATATATGTTTCTCAATCATTATTCAGAGACAAAAATCCTCATTCAGTAATTTATTATTTCAACCAAAACGCATATCCAGAAGGACATTCTTCGCTACTTGGTCAAGACAAATTTGAGCTTTGACCGTATAAAAAAAACCGAAAAAAATAATTATGTCATAAAATTAATTCATTTCCAATTTATCATGTTTTCCACATTTCAAATTCTTCCCTTTATATTACTATAATTAATTGGAAAATTAACAATTACTTGTTTAATAAATTAAACCATGTAACGAGGTATGATTAAAATAAAATACGGTGATAAATAACCTACATTTAATGAAGCATTTCAAAGAAAAAAGTGTTTTATAAAACAGGATTTTCTAAATGTGGCCTCACTATGTAATTAATCACCTTTTTCGTTTTTATTGTTCTCTTTAGTAGATTATTATGTTTTAAACCCATTTATTCTCAGACTATACAGCGTAATATTTTTACAAAACTAATAAAATTAGTCGGCATAATATATTTTTCGTTGAAATCCAATCGGGAGTGAAAGGTTAAACAGTTAGGAAAGACAAGCATTCAAATACTTGTTTGCCCTTGGGAGAGTTTGCTTTCTTTAGGTACACAGTGATGTCACAATCTTAAGACCTAATGATCTTTTCATTAGTTTTCTTTCCCGACGGTTTCTTTCTCCTTCATTTCTTCTTCCTTTCTTTTCATTAATGTTAACCTATTTACATTTCCTTAAACTTTAAGGTAGAATATACTTTTATAAACTGATATATATATATATATTTATAAAGGTAGATTCCAAAAGTAATGTGAAATTTTTTTAAAAAAATTGCATAGTTGGACATACAATGAAATATATGCATAATATCCTTCAACGTATAAGCTTTGAGCATTAATATAACAAGTCCAGAGGTGTTTCCATTTTTCGTAACACTGTACTAACACATTTTGTGAAATGCTTCGAAGCTTTCTTGTCATGGTATCTTGAGAATTTCTTACTGTGCAGAAATTGTGCCCTTTTAATTTCCCCTTAAGTTAAGGGAACAAAAAAAAGTCTCTGGAGAAGCACATGATAGCTTCATTATAACATTTACCAAGTTTGACATAAAATTTTATTGCATGTCGTTGCTCAATACTTTTCTTCATCTGAGTATGATGATGAGTTCACGATATATATATATATATATATATATCCTTTTAGAATGAAGAATTATGTCTCTGCTTAGAGAATGAAAAATGGCTCCTGTAGTTTCTTAAGATCTTGATTACATTTCTTATAAGACTTAAGATCAAAAAGTAAGGTTGATCTAAATGCCGTATTGAATACAATTGAGTGATGATAAACTACATAAATTATATTTATATATTATACGCAAAAAAAATTGAAAAAGACTTTTTATAGTTATTTTTAAAGGCTTATAAAAGAAAATGTTTCTTTTTTTAATATTTTATTAATAGAATTTGATTAAAAAAACATTTTTTGAAGTTATGTCATATTTCCTCGTCTGCAATTAACTTGTCAGAATTTTGTAATTCGTTTTCTGTATAATTTCTAATTATTAAAAAATTATTATCATTGCTGCATATTTTTCTGTAAAAAGTTGTCCTTAAAATCATAAAATGTTTTATAAACCAAATATATGACATCGAATTTTATTACTTTCTTCTCATAATTCTAAAATTAAGAGGAATTTTATTTTCATTTCTAACCAATATGACCTCAATGAATTCAATTACTTTTATCAATAGCTTGTAAGTTAATTTCTCAACTTGCTTAAGGTTTAATAATACTATATTTACAAAAACTTTCATATTAACAAATATTTAATAAAATTCTCAACGTGTTTTGACACGATATTTCAATTCTTGTACATAACATACAACAAAGAAAGGCTTTAACTAAACTTAAAACTTCTTCTATTCTTTTAAAAGTAGTATCTATAAAATAATGGAAAATTCATGAACAATATTTCATACAAGTGATCATTAATAATTGCAGCCTCAATAGTGTTAAGAGCCTATTCATCTTTAACACTGGCATAGTTACTCTGTATAAACACCTTTACTTATCACTTCTTATTAATAATTCTCACCAACGAGTTACTTTAATTATTGTAAAAGATGAGAAAGGCTTCACGAAAAACCGTTATAGATGTTTGGGTTATATGTTTGACGAGAAACGCCTTTCATTTAAGAGTACTTTGCTTCACCATATATTATGTTTGCTTTTAAATAATTGTCAGTTCTCAATTAATCTTTCATTAAAGTTCGCTCTTAACACGAGGATGACAAATTTATCTGTTTTATTTAAAATTTACTCTCGCATGGATTAAGTGAAGTGTTAGAAAATGTCGTGTAAGAATATCGAACTTTTTATATTTAAATCAATTTTACCAGACAATATAAGTTGTATTAAATTATTTAGATTTTAAAAAATTGCTCATTAATTATGTTTTTAACTTTTTAATAGATGTAAAGTCAAGCTTTCATATTTCCGATTTTTAATTTTGGAATATGTGTTTAGGGTGTTAATACAGCTTCCCATTGACGTTGTTTTAGTTTGCCACCAGTTGCACTGCTTTCTCCGTAAGGCAGATTTATGTAGGAAGATCGGAGTAATTACCGCTAGTTGTATTCTAATTCTGATATTATCAACTGATGTCACAAGTATTTCCTTTTAAGCAAGTTGCGTTTGTATGCAAGCACTAAAAATCTGAAAAATATTCTAACACTTTTAAATATGTTGGTATTGTCTTCTTTTGTCTCATAAGGTACAAAATAAAGTTGAGTCTTAATACTGAGAAGTAAACTGCAAGCTTTCTTAATTCCATTTAGTAATTTTGAGACAAAGTATATGTGTTTCATTAAACCCAAGGAATAAGGAAGGAAAATCTAAAACTTCAGCATCATGCCCCAAATAAAAATCGTATTGCACAAAAAAGAAGTATATCCATCATGAAAGAGATAAAACCCATAAGCTATGGTACATCATATATAGAATTTTTAATGTATCTAAAAGTTATATTGACAAATATTAATGCTTAAGATTTAACCAGTTTTTCCGATAAGTTACTTTAGAACCACTTTGTGAGAGAGAGTGTTATTTCTCTTTCTTTCAGTTTGTGCTTTTTGGTGTCGATTTCAGTTTCTAAAACAAAACTGTAAACTCGGATATTTAACACCTAAAGTGTTTCTTGTTATTATATCAAAGAGAAAATACCATTCTTTGTTAACTTAATGCTGATTCTAATAACAAATTCAAACCATACGTTGGAACAATTAAGATAATCAATCGATTTTACGACTTGTATTTATAAAAACCATAAACATTTTTAAATCAATCACATGTAATTACTGATGCAGTTTAAGATAACGTTTAAGAAAGTTTTAAAAAACCTGGCTAAGCAATCATTCTAAAGATAATAATAGGAACTGAAGAAACAAGTATTTTTTGAAGCTACGTTAATTTTCAATTATATTTACACATTACTTTCGTGGAATTAGTTGTTCTTATAAATAACGAACTGATACTAATTATATAAATAACGCTGTACTGATACTGAAGTCACATTCTCAAATACATGTTTGTGAAAATTATACAGCAATTTTATAAAATTAATGAAATTCCACGGGCGTGTAAATAATGCTCCGTATTTTAGTTATAGTTATTTAATTAAAGATTTTCTCATATTATAATTACATTCCTTGAGGTCTAGTTTATAATAATTAATTTAATTTTATGTAAAGCTAAAATGTTTCAATTAAATTAAGTGTATTTTTCAAATTTATTACAGATTTCTTTAGTTGGCGAAATTTATAAAATAACTGAAATTTACAAATATAAGATGAACAGTAATAAGAAAATATACTTTTGCTTGTGATTTTTTATTATTCAATACCATATTCAGAATTTTTTTCTTTTTAATTTTACAAAAACTATTAATGTTTTGAATTTTAATTATTTTTAAAAAAACTGAACATGTATGTTTAAACAATTTAAGAATTTTATTGAGGGATTAAAAATTGTAAAAGTAACAGTATTTGAAATATTTCAAAGAATTCCCGATATCAATAAATATAGTTTCTTATCACCGTATGAATGTAAATAACATCCTTCTGGTTCTAGAACATAAACATGTTTATATTCGAAATTATCTCACATTTGTAATCGAACTATTGTTTGAATATTATCATGTATATTTGTGCAAAGTGTCCTTTAGTAATATTTAAAGACGCTGTGTTGATAGAATTTTAAGTGTAACTAAACTTAAATTCAAAAGTTGAATATATTTTTAATTTTGTAGCGATTGAAAAATAAATTTTAAAAACATCATACTGTTGCTCAAAAAAAAATGCATGGATACAAAATTTTCTAAAGCAAATAATCGTGTTAAACTTAGTTAAAATGCATCATTTATCAACATCAAATACAATATCATCAGACTATTATTTAAAACGATCTTCTTCCGCGTTTTCTTCTGAACACATGTGCACGATAAAAGTAAACAAATGCTTTCTCTGCATATGTTTCGAACTTATCGTTGACTAATTTGAACAAGCAATTACTTTCTAATTAATATTGTCCCCTATATTTGCCTTCCCCCCCTTTTTGGAAGGATTATTTACTTAAAACATTATAAAATTCATATTACTTATTCTTTGTAAAAGAAAACTATAAATACTCTTTTGTTTTCACTGCTTTCAGCTGTAAGAAATTCTTATGAATATTTCTTCTAAATATTCAAAAAAATAAAATTTAACTTGTTTAAGCGATATTTAACTTGCACATGCTGAAACTATTTACATTCTTACCTTTCAGATGAGTCACATTATTTTCTTGAATAGTGCCATAATTTTTTCCCATATTTTTGAGTCCGAGAAATTCCTTTGAAACGCTGCTGGTGACAGTTTTTGGCATGCTGAAATATTTTTGTAAATCGTGTTTCCCTCGCAACAAAATATTGCAATCACTTCAAACAAAGCGTTATACTACTTTCACTTCTGCAGTTAATACGCGAACTAAAGCCATACGAGTGCTTTGAATCACGTGTCTTCTTCTCTTACACGCGCAGTCGACAACTCGCGGGGAGACTTCTGATTGGTTACAATAGCCAGCTACGTCACATGGAACTTGGCAGAAAAGGAAAAGAGTTGGGAAGCAAATTGAAATCGCGGATAGATGGAATGAGAATAAAAAAAAATTAGAACTTCCGCTCCGTCCCGTTCGAACAGGACAAAAACAAAAGGCGACTCGATTCAACGATTTCTCCTAAAATAAACTGAATACATTTACTGTTCTGATCTGATTAAACGATGTCAAAGGCGTTGCCATTACGTTCAGGAAATAATAACGGTCCGGGTATCATAACTATTGGAATTGAAAGATGTTCGGCGTAATGACAACACGGACATTAAAATTCTATGAGACAAAGAATACAATCTCATTCATGAAGAACTGAATGGGTTTCAAATGATACCATAATGGATTCTGCTATCACCAACATCGAATTTACAAATACGTTGAAATGAATAATTTTACAATACATTTATTAAATGGTCAGAGGGTCATTAAATTAAACTTTAGGCATATTGGAAAGAGTTTATTTACGATGCTTTCAACTCAAAAGAGAACTGTTCCTATATGTTTTGGGAGTAAATTGCAATTGTGTAATATTTTACATTCAACAATATTGCTGTTGAATTTATAGAAATAATAAATTTTCTTTAGTTAAATATAGATTAAATTTGACTAGTGAAAAACATCAGGATCTTTTCATGTAAAACATTACTCTTCTAGTGTCATTTGTATTTAAATAAAACGTGTTTTCACGGAGAATCTATTTTTATGTTATTGCAAGTGATTTTTTTTTTTGAATTTGTGAGGACTATTTAATAATATATTAAAAGAGCAAAAAAAAAGTAAATCTTCTGAATTGCAAAATAATAGACAAATTTTTTATTCTATTTAAATCAGAACGTGTCATTATTTTTTATTGTAAATTATTCAAAAATTTGTAATATTTTTTTTCTTTTGTAATTAATGTATAATTTTTCTTTCTTTTAATATAAATATTTTTATAATTCTTAAAATGTGAATATTTTTAATTGAGGTGAGTACTTTGAGATATATAATTAAATTAAATTACATATTCATATGAAAAAATGCTAAAACCATAAAATATTCAAAAATGAATTGTTGAAAATTTTAACCAACATCAATATCAGTATTAGAATAAATTTAAAACTATAAAGATTTTTCTTTTTATTTTGCTGCACAGATTTATTTTATATTTTTATTAACTGATTATAATATAAAGTATTTTGAATTGCTATATTTCAATCCAATAAAACCACTGCAGACTTAATTGAAGAATTTGTATGTGCGATACATTATAATTCAAATTCAAAAACTGCTATTTATATACAAATCAATATAAAATTTCAGCCAAAATTGTACTTCTTTTGTAGATTTTGTGCAAAATTATCAATTCTAATGACAATCAAAAAATTAACTTTTAGTTTATTAAATTTAGCCATAAATTGCTTAATCTTATTTATCAGAAAACAAAAGCTCGTTTTCAAGATAAGTCTTACAATTTAGAATATTTTTTGTCAATAATACTTATATCGTATGTTTCTTTTTTTTTTTTTTTTTTTTTGTAATTAACATTGCTTGATCGCATTGTATAAAATGTATTTTAAATTTCTAAATATATGTAGAGACAGAGGTATTTCCTTTAAATGTGTGTGAAACGCTCACTTTTTGAGCGTCATTCGCTGTAAAACAGTTTTCCCCTTTGTAGCACTCCTCTCGCAAAGAAAATAATGTATATAATGAAATTCAACTCCTCCAGCCAAGATCAATAGTTTTCACTAGTATTACCAACTGTCGTATTACTATGGTAGCAATGTTAGTGGTTATAAATAAGTTACCATTTGCTCTCTAGTAGAAATATTAATGTTGATAATCAATCGAAATGGATAACCTTCGTATATCGCTTTATTTTATTTCCAACGAAGAGCCATTTTTAAATGAACATTTTAATTACCACAAGCTTTTGTTTTCTAACGTTTTTTAATCCATTGTGAATTGAGTTATTGAGTTTTGTTCAATGAATTTATATTCATTATTCATCAGAGTTTTTTTTCCTTTTGTTAAATTAATCAAATTTTGTAATTAGAGAACGTGTTCTTTTTCCTTATTGGACTAACTGGTAAGTAACTAAAAATGAAAGTGACGAATATTATTTAAAAATCCGGATATCCAGACTGATGTAAATTCTTTTAATCTTATAATGCATCAAAATAAAAAAAAAGCCTTTTGGATTAATTTTTTTAAATTGTGAAAAGATTATCAGTGCTTGTTGCATGATTAACATCTATGCTTATATTCTTGAAAATCTAATTTGTTTAAAAACTAACTTAAAAAAGCATTAGAAGAAATTTTCATTAACTGATTACAGTGCATAATGAAAGTAATTTAATCTTAAAAGGAAATGAAATTTAAAAACAAAAACAAACTTGATTGATGATTCTTCCTAGAAAAAGTAGTCACAATTATCTTTTTAGGAGGTACAAAAAAGAAATAACTTTAATGATTTACTTAAAAGCGAAAGCACTTTTTAACAACCAAACAGGGTTTAAATAAAAAGAAGTACCTCACAAAACTTTATAAACTTTTAAATACTTCACTAACTTTGATTAAATGTTCCTTTTTACGTGTAAAAATATAATTACTACTACATACGAGTATATAAACATATGTAAATAAAGCAAAACTTCTATTTTTTTTTTTTTTTTAATTCTGTGACAACACATTACGTTTTCTTTTAAACAATTTGAGTGGCCATTAAGTATTTGACATAGAATTTTCCTACAAAATACTCTAATGTGTAAAATTGCTTATTTATTTTGTGATAAAAGTTTTAAAAAAGGTGTCAGTTTATAAAGGAATGCATGGAATGATGCTTAAAAAAAGGTGTCATTTTATAAAGTAATATACAGATTGAAGTTCATCAGAAGTTGTAACTTTTTTATGAAACTAATAGAAAATATTTATTCCATTTATTTATAAATTTTAAAAAAATATCAACACAAAGTATTTCAATGAAAGAGTTATATAAAACATAAACTCTTCTCTTAACTATAATTAAATCAATTTCTTAAAAGTCTATTAATAATCATTTTACATAGAGATTGCGCATTTTTGAAACTGAAATGAATTTTTAAGAAGTCGACGTTTTTTGTCAGTCTGCCTTTTTAATCTACATTCATTGAAAATTATTATTTACTCATTTTATGAACTTTTCATTTTAATTTTCATAACTTTGATTTTTTAGATTAAGTCATTTCAGTTAGCTCAGTAAATTCAGAAAATCAACAGTTTCCCAGTCGTAAAATATTTTATTCTTTTTATTAAATATTTGTGGGATGTATTTCTAATTGAGATAAAATTGTGATATTGAATTCTTGTTACCTTTTATTAGTTTATTTTGTTAAAACATGATTAATTATTTCCGTAATTAAATTTTCACGCCATGTATCATTAATTTTGCAATGTCTGAAATTTTAAATAACTAAATTAATGACTTTACGACATTTTTTCTTCTTCCTTTGGCTATATTTTGTTTTGAACTTTAGTTTCTGAAAGATTAATTGAAGTAATACTGCTTAAAATGTAACCAATAATTTTTAAAATTTGATACAGATAAGTGTTTAAAGTAACAAATATCTTTGCACTAAAATTAGCAACTAGTTAACATAAAACAATCAGTGCAATTTGAGAAGAGGTTTATATCTTTGACAGGATTATCTAACAATTGTTTTCTATACAAAGCTCAGAATACAGTTTCCTATGGAGTGTTTAGTCAAATTTTGTGAAATATTAAGTTATTACAGTAGAAGTTCATTATTACAGTTAAGTTATTTCAAAAAGATCTGAAACAATGTCAGAATAATGACAACAAAAAGAATTGCATTCCTGACATAACAAAATAAAGATTAAGTTACAATTACAATGAAATATTTTTTCCTTTAGTGCTTTTCCTCAAAATCAAAATGATATAAATGTTTAAAGGAAATATGATTTAAAGAGAGTTTAGGATGTATTCAGTGCTCTAGTTGTTTTTTAGTTCTCAAACAGAATTTCTTGTGAATTTATTGAAATAAAATAATCGCTTTTACTTCTTAGTACGCCTTTGTGAGTTTTAGGCATTTCTACATAGACTGTGGAACTACATAACTTATATAGATAAATACTGGACACCATTATACGACGTCTGGAATGAAATATTTTTTGATGAAATTTTTAATACTTTCTATAAGAATTTGATTGAAATTTCTCCGTCTTTTTTAAATATTTTAAGGACATTGAGAAAATAAAATTTCCACAAATTTTCCACTTGTCTCAATGAAAAGAAAACAAAATTTTTAATGGCCTAAGTTTTCTTTTTATTTAATTTTAAAAACATTTTTAAAGTCTAATTTTTACTCGAAGAAAAGAAAGCGATGTCATGCGTCTGTTTATAAGATTCCATTAGTATTCTTCGAACTATACATTTTTTATATTACAATTACTACAGAGTTGTGATGCAAATTCTCAACTTTGAGTACACATGGCAGATCTAAATAAACAAAAATAGATTAAATAAGAGCAAAAAAGGTCGAAAACTATTTGTTTTAAATAAAGTACAGGTCTGAATTTGATTTTGTTTGATTGTTGTACAATTTAAAATCATTCTAGAACTATTAGCTAATGATCTCTTAATTTTAAATTACGATAAAGTGACGATGTATGCATTCGTGTTAGTAAATTTTACACATATCACTAGACCAAGCTTTATTTAACGTAAATTAGCCTTCATTAAACCACACAATTGCTACTTTTTAAAATCAGGATTCGAACATCAGGTCCCCTTAAACGTTATGGTTCCAAAGACAATAACCTTAACTATAAAGTTTACTTCAATATTAGACTATATCTGAAACTAATATATTATTTATTAATCTCCGAATACTTTTAATGGCCGAGGTAGCCTAGTAGTCACGGTTTTTATCGAATCATTGTTTTGATCCTTGATACCACTAAATACCCACCGGGTAATTGGTGGCTGTTGCAAGTTAAAAATTATATCGTGGCTCAAAGTCCTCCTTATGATAGGATGTGGAAGTTAAAAGTGGGGTGCCAACTCAGGTGTCATCCTCGTCACTGGACCAAGGTTCAAAATAATTTAAGTCTGCCACCAATAGATCTCAAGTTGCTTCTAATGTGACATTAATAAAACCAATCAATCAACTGAATACCTTTATTCGCTTGAAATAACAGCATAACGAGTCTTATATTGTGTATTAAGAAACTCATTCCATTGTAAAATTTAAAAGTAATTTCTGCAATGAACTATTTTTGGATCTTTGAATTTACGATTGAAGCATTAGATTCGTTTGCGAATTGTTAGATATTTAAACAATGGAGAGGGGGCTTATAGAAAAAGTAAAAAGAATCTGTCAAAAGGTTTCTAATTGCTAAATAATAAGATTGTCTTTGGAAAAAAAGGAAATTCCGTGGGCTTTGTTGCACTGGAAATTTAATGGATGTCAGAAAATTTGTTAACAATTCTATTATTGTCATCTTATGGAGCAATTGATTCATTTTTAAACGTTCTATATCATACTCTCTGTAATATTTAGAAGATAAACGTATTCAGATAATCTTTAAGCATACAGATAGAATTAATGTACCTATAAAGATAAAAAAAAAGTGTTTGATCAATAATACTTTACTATCAATTGACAAATTATTGTTGAAAAAAATTGTTAAGAAGATACCTGATTTTGATTACGAGTGGCATTGAAAAGGCAAGTTGTTGTTACCATTGTATTTTGTCTACTTTTAAATGCAGCCAAAACAATTTTGACGTGGATTCATAAATTAGTTTTGATTTGGAAGCCGTTTTGTTGCCAAATCTAAATTTTATTTCTTTCGCTCCCTGTTGCCGTCATCACGTTGAGTCGAGTAGTTGTTTGTCGTTAAAATCTGGACTTTTGTCCATAAGAATCAGGATGCATCTCTTAATGTTTTGCTCTAAATTGTTTTCATCAAACAGAAGAGCTACATAGAATAAATCCAGTACCTTCCATTAATATGTCAAGTTGAGTTTTGACAAAAAAAGTCTGTTTTGAAATCTAAGATGATTATTAGTGATGACGCGTTTTAATTACCTATTTTATATTATGCTTCAAAATTCAAAGTTTTGAATACTTGGGTGAGATGTTTATGAAATAATCTGATTTTGACATTTATATTTTTAAGATGGACATGAATTAAACTGAATGAATTTGAAATTGTAGGTATTTGTAAATGTTCTTCAATTTTAATTACATACATTTATTAAAATCCGTCATTCACTTAATTAATATTAATAATTCGTTACAAATTATCTTTTCTATGATTTATCATGCTAAGTACTTTTATTATTCATCGGTATTAGTATATTTTAAGCTTCCATTCTTAAGAAAGGCAAGACATCATTCAAAGAAATATATTTTTATGCCTTACTATGTTATTCAAATTTAAGCAGTTTATTAACTTACTTATTTCCTAAAGTCATTTCCCATAAAAACTCCAACATAATTGTGAATAAAATATTTTTCAATAAATCGTAGTGCACCTAAACAGAAATATTTGTGATAGTTAAGATAATACACAGGAATGTAAGCGGTAGAAAAAAAAAATTTTCAAAAAGCAAACAAAGTCTAATTTACTTTTTAGTAAATAAATAAATAATTAGTTTCGCAACCTCGATAGCAACCAAGGAAAAAATGTCATAATTTTATTCTCTTTGCGTGTTTGATTAATGGAGCCAATAGTTATCTAAATTCTTCTTTAAATAAGCATCCATTACTAATTTTCAAAAGAATCTTCGTAATTTTTAATGGATATGTAGTGATATCAGTGTTCTGGTTTCTTTTATGATTGTAACATAAATCTCCAATCTATCTTAATTTTATAACAAATATAACTTGGCAAAGATTCCATTTTTAATGGCTTATATTTAATATTCAGAGAACATGATAAATTACACTTTTCATATTTTGACTTTAAATGTATCAAAAATTCTGTTTTTTGCAGTCCATTAATCATAGTACAATACTTTTAAAATGACACTTTGTTTATTATTTTCAAAAACTAATTGTATCAATAACAGTTTTCTACACCATTAGTAAAAAATAAAACATATGTAGCTATGTTGTTATTGGAAGATTTTGATGTTTATTTTTGAGGTTTCGTTTGAAACATCTTTTAAAATATTATTATGAAAATTTTGACGTTTTTTTTATAAAGGAAAGGTATTCTTCTACTCTCTAAGCTCATCAAATGTTAACAGAAAATTTACACTTGATTTCTTTTTCTTTCATATTTTGGGATCATTAAACTTGCTTTTAAGCCTCTGAATTTGGTCTTAGAAAAATAAAATTTTCGAAGAATGGAGAAATATTTTGTTCCCTTTTCAATTATTATATACATAATTCTTGGCAGTTTGTTATTTATCTTTAAGTAGTGGTTTTTTATTAAATACGAGTGTGGAAGAAAATGTTTTGAAACAAATCATCTTGTTCTTGTGATACATAATAATGAAATAATTTGATTTTTTATGAGAAATATATATCTTCTGCTATGTTGCTTTACATTTCTTTTGGAGGAGGGAAAAAATCAAGGAAATCGAAACACCTTCGACAAAAAAAAATGAGATTGCTTCATGCCTTGTTTAAATAATACCCCCTTTTCAAAATAAAAACAACAGAAATCAAATTTTAACATTTAGATATCTACATAGCTATGTATCTCTTTATGAAAAGGAAATCACATTTATAAACATAAGGAGTTTTGTTTGAGCAATTAATAATTAATAACTGTTTTTACCCTTTTCAGCCTTCAACATAGGCTTAGATACATCTTGAAAGAAACACTAATGAATTTATAACATTAAAAAATTGGCACAGTTTCTATAAATATAATGTTCTACGCACAGAACACAATTATCATTTCAAAAACTAAATTTAACAGAATTTTCAAAATTTTAAATTTCATGGATTATAAATTTCCCTTAATTTTCATACACACATTGTAGAATTTATAATTTTGTGAACATTTATTAGCAAGAAATTAAGTTCATTGTATAATAAATAACATCATTTCACAAAGTACAAAATGTAAACATTATGGATTCTATTTATAAAATTCTCATTCTATTCATCAAATTTGCATAAATAATACACTAGAGAATCAATGAAGCACTGTCTATTTTAGTAGAAAAACCAGAAAAATAAAAGTTTGAAGGTTTATGTGTCTCAGTTACCTTGACGAGTTACTTTATAAAAATATTTTTATGTATTACAGCTTTAATAGCTTTGTTAATCGACGACATTCCGAGAGAGTTATGAACTCTGTGATTCCTGTAGACCTATGTGAAAAATAATGTAGACTTCTCCTGTTGCTTTCAACTAACAATCTTCTTGTGGCATAATTAGAAAGCTACGAGAATGCAGCTTTATGCATTTAACTCTAATATTTTATTACTTCATTTAGTATGATTTCATTCTGTTCTATCCCTTCTATTCCTTCTTATTTACACATGTTCATTTACTACTGTGGATTTATGTAAATAGGTTAAAAAGTGAAGCGACTTTATATCTTCAAACCGCATATTTTCGAGCGAGAGATGCTATTAATAGGAGATATAGAGCAATAAGATCACATTTACTGCTTTCTCGATTAACTTTGACGCAATGTAATTCAATCATTTCATTTTGCATAATCCCATTATATATATTTTTTTTGCCATTTTCTCACTGTTTCATGTTAATTTTATTATAATTTTAAGTGAATCCATATCCAAAAGACTATATATAAAATGAATTGTATAAGTATGTGTAGTAATTTCGTATTACTTTTGAACATGTGTATATTATTATAAATGACGCAAGATACATACCTGTATGTAGTGTACGTATATAATATGTTAAACATATTCCTTTTCACAAGCATGCTTCTTAAATTTGGTTAGACATGAGCATCTGGTAGATTTATCCGCCTTACCCAACCGCAAAAAAAAGTAATTATTCAAAATTCCTTTCTTTCCACACAAAAAAAAACTCTAGGAATTCTCATACAAAGATAAGAAATGCCAGAACCATTTTATGTAAATGAACTTTAATATCTGTGCGCATGTTAGCATTACGTAACATGTAACTAAGCAAATAAACATGAAAATAACTTGAAATTAAAGAAAAATTTGTTCATTATTGATCGTGTGTTCCTCTATTATTAGAGTTAAGGTAAACTCTTTAATGTACTTCGATTAAGCGCTTTCTTATCTGGGAACGTATCTTAAGCACTAAGCAAGGCTTCACTGTATTGCATTTCCTCTAATAATATTCGGCAACAGTTTAAAATGAGGTTCATTGAATATGGATTTGTATTTAATCATTAATTTACTGGACTGTTTTAAATGCAAATTGTATTTTTTTAACTTCTGTTAAGTTGAAAATCCGTTTCTCTCTAAAAAATGCTCTTTTTTTTATATCTCTGAAACCAAGAGTTTTTAATGTAGTTTTTTAATAAAAAGACTATTTAGTTCTTAGTCTGTCTTTGTTGATTGTTGTATTAACGTCGCACTTAGAAGAAACACAAGAGCTATTAGTGACGGACCTTATAATTTTGAACATATTATATCAAGTGACGAGGAACGACACCTAAGCCGACACTTCCCCCTTCAAACTTCCATACTACGTAATGGACGGACTTGTAACCTCGACAGATGTAACATACATTCTCCCCGATACACAACGAGGTTTTTGTGAAAAAGGAGCACGAACTCATGATTCGACAAAAACAATATAGGCCGTGAGTTCGTGACCATGAACACTAGGGTACTAGTCTGTTACGAAGATTATTTGAAAACTGTGCTCTTCAGTTTATCTGAGAAATAGTCTGATTCTATTAGGTGCCAGTTCAAGTAACTTTGTAACTTTACAAAATTACTAACTCTCAAATGGATATTAGGGGTCATTAACTTAAAGCCAAACTAAGGTAAGCTGGCTTAGTCAAAAGCTGATATCTTGCAACATACTATCGCGAATGAAGTAGACATCCTTAAAAACTTTTCCAATTCTCATAGCAGCTGCACGAAATTAAAATCAGTGCTAATGCCTTAAAGAAGAGCTACATTACGGAGTTAATTCATTAATTAATGATATTAATTAACATAGTAAATTAATTTCAAAATGCTTTTTTTTTTGCAAAATTAGATAGGAAATAGTCTCAATATATTATATTCTAAATTTCTTACCAGTCGGATCATTAGTCCAAGACATATTTGGGTAAAACTCTTAGGAGTCGTTTTCTATAACACTTCTGTACAAACAATTCACTAAAGACTTGCCTTGTGTTAGGAGTTAATGAGCCGCCTGCCGAGAGCCTGCTGAGACTGCAAATCTACCTGTTGGCATAATGTGGAAGTTTGAAGAGGAGGTGTTAGCTATAATCCTCAACCCTAGACTGAGACTCAAAATGACGAAATCCATCGCAAATAGCCCTCGAGTTTCTGAGTGGGGTGTTAATAAACAATCAATCGATACGCACAAACGATTTAAATTGTTTTTCCCCGTTTCTTAACGCAGTATTATAATTGTGAACTAATTATTTAAGATTTATCAACTTTCTTACTCCTCTTTATGTCTCTCCAAGCTCAAAATTGAATCTTTCCTAAATTGTAGGAGAGAAATACGTGGAATTTTCTGGTTATAAGATTTTTGACATGAGAATCCAAACATATAAAATATTCATTTATTCATTTTCCCTTTCTTTAATATATTCGTAATTAATAATTCATATTTTTCTTAAAAGTAATCTTACTTTTTCATCTTCTTTTATGTTTTTAGGAAAAAAGTTTGCGTTTGGTGTAAAAGGTTTTGAAAGGATATTGAGAGGATAATGTTTTATCCTCAAATGTGTTTGTGACGATTTTTTAACATGCAGAGATTAATTTCTAAACCCCCATATCTCAGAAAATTAAAAAACTGAACTTCGCAAAATTTGAAATTTTATGCTAATTTTAAAATAAAATATAAGAAAGGAGAAAAAAATGAATTTGTTTTTAGAAATTAATTGACTATATTAATTAATTTAATTAGTTGAGCCATTAACCCTGGCAGGCTATTTTGTCTGTCTGCGATTAATAAAGATGTCCACCCCCAAATTGATGACTGTACAATCCTCGTACAAATAGCAGTTGATCATACATAATAATCAAATATTTAATCATGTAAATTTACACTACTTTGAAGTTTTTCTTTGACGAGTCTAATTTTAGAGTACAAATCATTAGATAGAACATGAAATTCAGTAATTTAATAGGAAAATAATCTACAATAAATCCAGTACTTTTTCTTTCCCCTTTTTCAATTGCTGTCAATTTATGTGCTTTAAAATAATTTTATTTTCATATTTTTCTAATTTTAAGGAAAAAGATATACCCGAATTCATACCATAAGGTTCTCATTGGAAATCTGATTAACATATTACTTTTACTTACAGAGGTTTTAGCAACATTTTTACGGATAGCTAAGATCATAGAAATCATCTTATCTAATCATAAATTTTAAAAAAATGAGTATATAGTGATCTCTTATCTAAATTTCTTGATAAACTGCTATGGTAGTCTAGTGGCCATGGTCTCAGATTTTTCTTCGAGTCGTAGATTCGTACCTAGATGCCACTAAATACCTGCAGTGTTGTCGTGATTGGTTCACGTTAAATCTGTCGGGGATCATAAGATAAGTCCTCTCATGGCGGGGTGTGGAAGTTTGAAGAGAGAGGTGTCGGCTCAGGTGCCGTCCTCATCACTTACGAGTTCCGTCGCCAATAGCCCTCGTGTTGCTTTTAGTGCGACGTTAATGAAACCAAGAAATTAATCAACTAACTTTAAGGTGGTTTTTTTTTTCCTTCTTTTCTTCTATATAATTACTTAAAATATTCAATGTTAATTGATATGTGAGACAACATTCTTACTCTATATCTAGCTGAAAATACCATTACTCTAAAATTAGAAATTCATTGTTAAAGTGGCTATTTTGATATTTTTCTCTTTACTGCAGCTTTTAGTAGCATTAGAGGCCTTGCTGGCTATTTTAGTGGTACTTTGTTTGCAAAGTTTGGAATAAATCAGTTAAAGGTCAATTTAAGTAATGTGATAATTTTTCTTGCGATGCTATTTAAAGAAAGTCTTGTTTTCAGATAATCTCTCAGCAATAAACTACTTAACAATTGCCTTCACAAAAAATGGTAAAACGAATTACTTTGACTGTGTCGAAACGGATCCCTAAAAATAGGTTCAAATCAATTTATTTAGGCGATTCAAAAAATAACACTCAATTCGACTCTTTGGAACATTTTTGTAAAAACATAACTTTGAAGATCTCGAATTATTTTATTTCTCCCTTTCGAAGCCCTTTTTCCTTTATTCCTGAAATTTTGTGTAGTAATTTTTTTAGATATTGAGAAAATTCTAGGTGCTCTTATTTAATTAATGTAATGATTTAAACAATACATATGCAATGATCAGTTTATTTGATTCAATTACCTTTTTATTGATTTTGCTTCTTAGATTAAATAGATAATTTCCAGTGAATTCACAGTGACTTGATCTCTAATTTAGTAATCATTTTACTAATTTTTATAACTTGTCCAATAAATAAATATTGATACAATATTAAATCCTTCATAATCACTGCGAAATTTTTCTGAATTGATTAATAATTCTAACTGTATTTATAAGTAACATTTAAGTGGTATATAAATTTAAAGCATAATATTTTCGATGAGGAATAATTCTGAAAGTTTTTTTTTTTTTTTTTTTTTTTTTTTTTTTTTACGCCTATGAATTTTTCTTGATATTTCAAAAGCATGTCTTCATTTAATTTTGCGATAAATTACTCGCAAAGCTGAAGGGGGAAAATTATATCGAAACCTCAAACAGGAAAAAGAACATAATCATAAGAAAACACGAAGAGGAACGTAATAAGAATATTTTTGTTAAAGCTCGCCGTCCCTCAAGAACAGAACTCATTATTTTCAGTAGATACCATCACCAATAACCGAAGTACTCGTAAGCCGAAGATTCATATTACTGAAATTTAGATATCGGAAAATTGGTGTATTATTGGAAAGTTTTTAGATGAGAAGTCATTTCTAGTTTTACCATGTTAAAATATTTCACTATTCTTTGAATAAATCCATCACATCCAACCTTTATGTAATGAGGGAGATTCTGAATATTGATCAAAAGAGACTTGGGAATTTTTCAGAAGAATTTTCAAGTAAGTTTAAGATGAAAGTTTTTATTTAGTTTACTTGCAGACCTTTCAATAATATTTTTTTATCTTTAGTGCTTCTAGTGGGTTTTTGAGTCTCTTATGCTTTAGCTTCGAAAAAACGTTTCTTTTCTTTTTCTTATTCATTTACATTTTGAAGTGGACTTTTGCTATGTTAGGTTTTTATGGGACCAAGATTTTAAAATTTACAAAAATGAAGCCTCATGTCATCTTTCATTTTTTTTGGCATGACTTAATATAAGCAAATGTTAACCTGTTTTTGAACCGCAATTTCTTAAGATGACAAGGAAACACTAAAAAATCTCCATCAGGTTAAATAATGATCATTAAAAAATTATTTGTTTTATGTGTACAGTTTAATAGTTTAATGATTTTGTTGATGTTTATAAAATATTTCTTAAATTTATAATTATACTTAAAATATATGTTTGTAAACGTATTTTAATGTAATCATATTTTTAAAAATTTATCATATTGAGTTTAATTGAAAACGTTTAAATAAAATAACACAGTTCATAGAAAGGACAAATAGCAACTGTTTTTTTTTTTTTTTTTTACTATTAAAACGTAAAAGTAACCAAATAGATTCAAATAGTAATATAAATAACGTTATTCAAAAATGAGAAATATTTTTACTCATATTTTGTTGTAGTTTTTCTTAAAATAAAAATTATCATTTCCAGCAAATAATATATATACAATTCAAAGATATTTAAAGAGAACGAAAATATTTACAAAAAAATGAATTATAATAAGTTTTTATTAATTTTAATTATTTTTTTTCTACTGAAAAAAAATAATAATAGTCAATTCGAATATTAAACACAAAAAATTCAATTACCTACATTTGAAAATTCCTATCAACAACTTTCTCAAATTTTGGGTTGGTAGACTAATTTTCATAACATAGTTATGAATTAATTTGTTTCTTTGAAGTGGTTGATATTTTATAATTATCTGAGACGTTGGACTGTTCGCGATTTTCTCTTCACTAACCTCGGGAACGTTATGGTTACACGAATTGCATAGCATTGCAACTCCTTTTCAACCAAAATTAAACATTATAAGGTAAATTAGAGGGTGATGAAAGGTGCAATGAATTAAATTGGAGATAGTGATATGTATAGGAAAATAAAGGAAAATGACTATGATAGGTATTAGTAAATTATGTTGAAGCATCGTAATTAATCTTTTGGATTAAAATGATTCTTATTCTTAGAACTGAAATAAGAAGCTTCTTATTAGGGAGAAGTGCTTGAACCTTAATTAGAGAATTGACAAGCTATAACTTTATTAGTTGTTCATAATCAAAAATTGACAAGTTAATGGGAATTTCATAGAGAGTGATTTTATCTATTCTTTAGTGATTAATTAAGCATTTTTTCTTACTCTTACACACCTTCAATAGGAGTCTAGTTATTATTGACCATTTAATTAGAGAGAAAGTTGGTTGTAGAGTTAAATAATGAAGGAAGGACGTCACAAACTGTTTTAGTTATTGTAATATATTTAAAAAATTGCTGAAAATAGTAATTCGATAATTCTAATTCTGATATATAGTTTGTTTTTTTATTTTAGTATTCTGCGTCTTTGAGTAATCTGTTCCAGTTCCGGTTGTTGTACACATTAGTTATTTTTTCAGATTGATCTTGTTATTCGAAAAATTCTTGAAACTCGTAATGATTTAGTACAACTCCTACAACAATTGGAGATATTTGACATATGGCTCATCACAACTGTAATATTTTAGTATTTATAACAATATTTTATACACCAGTAGCAGTAGCATTTTACCCAAACAAATGGAATTTCAATAAACTGTATTTTAGTCTTCAATTCGTTTGAATCATTTTACAAAAACCACATTAAACATTGAAAATAAAAAATTATGTAATAAATTAATGCCCAAAATACCTAAAGTATTAATTTATTTAATTATACCAATAATTTTAAATCGCTGGGATAGGGGATGGGCTGTGAAAGTATTTTAAATATTTCAAACATCAAGAGATTTATATAACCACCCAATTAAGGTATTCCATTTTTATAACAATACTTTCTATTAATTTAGACAGGTTTTTATATATTTTTTTATATTTTTAAATGAAAAAACTCCCTATATGAGTCACAAGTACCATAGTCAATTTAATATAACTAGACCAGAGTTTATTTTGTACGTAAAATTTCGAAAATTTGTGTATTATTCCTAACAATTATTTGACATGGATTTTGTGGAACATTATTAAAATACGAAGGAATATATATTGCTCAGATTTTGTAAGGATATCTCTAACAACAAGCATGAGGTCTCATTATATTTATCTCAAATGTTCTTTGAAACAACCAACGTTAAAATTTACGCAAAACAACAACATAATATTTTCGCGATGATCTATAGATTTCAAAAAGATTTTTCTAGAAAATTGTTGAAAACAATTCAGATAAGTTGTTTCCGATATTTTCTTATTATTTCACATAAGACTGTATTTGAATATTTCACTAAAACATAATGATAATGGCTAAAAGATAATTCTGATCAAAGTTTACGTTTTTCATCTAAAGCTTTTGTGCAAGCACATTCCTGTCTATTGAAAGAAAGCAAATTTAGTTGTTATTCGCATAGTATTTTATCAAACATTCTTTGCAATTATAAGACTTCCGATTTAAAAAAAAAATCATGATAAGGAAAATATGTTATTTTGATAATCTGTAATGGATGTGCTACGAAACTATTTTTTTAAAGAAACAAGAAATGGTAACAATGATACTTCTTATTTCTTCGAACATTAATGATGGAAAAAATTCTATTTTGTAAGTTGTTTACTTTCATCGTTTACTACAAGATAACTGGTTGATGTGTTATGCTAAATAAATAGCTTGCTTTTATGTAATCTGTTGTTCCTGTTATTTTGTATTATTTTGTTTAGATCTCTATAAGATTGCGAAAGAGTATTTCAATATACAATTTTCTTCGTTTAGAATGAAGGCACTAAAAGATCTTAGTTGTTGATAAACTCAGTAAAATGAAACGATATTAGTAATAGGTGTGGATACATGTATGGCCATAGTATAAATCTATCTAAATTTTTAAGTGCCTGAGAAATAATATTTTGATTTTGGTATATTTATAAAATGTAAATACCTTCCTCTTAAAGCTGGTAGCTGTTTTTATTAAATTTTGAGAAGTTAGATGTCAATTTATACGCAATCAAAAATAATTTCTTGTTTGAATAAAAGATTCAATTGCTCATTATTAAACATGAAAATCTTGCAAAATTTCTCAGATATATTTTAAAGTGTAAGAAAATTTAAATTTTAGAAAATTATATTCTTCCTTTTTACTTGTAATTTATTATATTCAAAAACATAAACATACAGATAAAATTGTTCATAATACTTTTTTATTGAATTTATTTTACGATAGTGAGTTGTAACTTAATCTTAACTAAAGCATTAATAATTCTAATCAAAAGTAAAGCACTTTATAAAATTTCTTCTTAAATAACTTTTTTTAGGTATAGGGCTTTGTTCTTATAAGTCATGTGCATGAAATAAAATAGTTCATATTTGCATTATGATTTTTGTAAAAGCAATATTCAATAACATAAATGTATCAATAAAAATTTGCGTATAAATTTGGTTTGGATATATGTTACGATACTGAACAGTAACTTAAGCCTAAATTAATATTTAGAGAAAAAAATATTTAAATCGTTACCATACTAAACAAAAGTAAGAAACTTTATAAAATTTCTTAACGAACGACTTTTTTTTTTTTTTGAATTTACGGTTTAGTTCCTATAGTGCAGGAACATGTGTATGAAATAAAATAACTTTTTCTGCTTTCTATTTGTCTTCTGATTTCTATAAAAGCAAAATGAGAAAAAAAATCCCAATTTTCTTTCGGAGCGCTCCTGCTTCTGAAATGTAATTAACCTTTCCATCGGCACCGTCTACCATTTGAATACCAACTTCAACTTTTTTCGGGTTTTTGGATTCGATTATCTTCGAACAGGAGTTGGAGATGGATCGATTCAATCCTTTCGTACTTTTTCAATCGCCTCGAACATCTACAATGGACAGAAAAGAGGATCAGTTATCAAAGTGAACAAGGACAGTTTACGATATCGATTACTATCGATTCTTTTTGATTTTGTTCGTCTTCCTTTTGTCAAATACTAGTTTTTAGGTTTTTGAGTCGATGTGTCAACGGTTGACATGGAAAAATAGAATCGAATATTATTTTTCATCTCCTCGGTTATCAATGAAACATCATCCAATATATATCATCCAATGCACGGAAGAAAACCTTGTTGAGTTTTAGTAAATAATGAAAGTAACGTTGTTCTATTTATTACAACAGTGCATACTAGTAATGATATCGATCTAAGTCAACATACACTGTTTTACCGAATACATATAAGACATATTGACATTGTAATGCCAATATTAGTTTTAGAGTTGAAGGATTCAGTTCCTTGTTCTTTTCAAGAATGAAATCTCTAGTAATCGAATAATTTTACTGTTACACAAAAATGAAATTAAATTCATGCGAGAGTATCGAGACATGCGAGAAACATTAAAATACCAATTTTAAGGCTTCTTGTTTTTGTGACATATACCTTTTGAAATTATTAGTAGAACTTGGATAGATTGCATGTCTACTAACGATACTTTAATAATTATTTAGAATTATAAAAGTAATTTTAATTAAAAATTTTATTAAAATTTTGGGTTTTTTTTCTCTTTTAGTTAGATTTAAACAGGATTTTTGAGGCATTTATTTGGTATCATTTAGAAAAAAATTGTTACAATCTATGGCTCCAAATTTCTTATGCTTTTATTAAGGATACCTAAATATACAATGAATCAAATTACTTTTATCTAAGTAATACCTAATTCTTGGGAAATAATTTTTATGTGGCGAATTTTTTAAAACGAGCACCAGAATTTCTAAGGTTATAAAGGTATATAATTTTTTCAAAGAAAACATAAAATAATATAATTGAAAAAGTTGTTTTACTCTTTTTTGTACATTGTATTATATATGAGAAGTGAAATGTTTTGTTTATATCTGTAAAGTAAAATATTTTGATGTTAATTACCTATAGTAAATATGTTTCAAAAATCATGTCCATATTCAACTAAGATGAAAAACACTTTTTAACAAAAAATTACTTTTATAGTTCTATAAAATGGTTAAAAATTTTCAGGCACACAAAGAAAATTTATTTAATAATTTTAAAAAAAGTATGGGACAAAAATAAGGAGTCTTGTTTTCGATATCTTTGTAATCGTATCTTCTAGTACCATTTTATTGGGAGGCCACATAATTTTATTTCAGTCAAGAAGTATTTAGGCCTGGAGCGCATCATTAGACGTAATTTCTCTCTCTCTCTATCTCTTCTATACATAATTTTTCCTACATATTTATAACGCATTCTCATTATATATATATATATATATATATATGTAGACCGTGGGGTGAAGGAAGATTGTTCATCCCGAATCTACGGTGGTTTGCTCTTACGCAATGGGCTGGTTGTCTAGGGGGGTAATTTCGGATTCCATGTAATGTTGTTGATGATATTCAAGGATGAAGCTTGCAGTAGCTTTACTTATTTATTAGGAGAGATGATGAAGAATGAAAAGTATTTACACTATTTATTACTATATGAAAAGTAAGTTGACCAGTTCATCGGAGCAAAATAGATGGCTGCCTCATTTAACCCATATTATCGATGGACGTTGGAACGCGCTCGGGCGTTGAAGTTTATTTCCGACGCGGGTAGCGAAGGAAAACAGAAGCGGAGAAAGTGGCGTCAAAAGAGAGCGCGAAAACGAGCGTCACATAGTTTTATTCTCGGATAGGTGGCGCTGCATGAGCTTATCACATGACTCTTGAATCGTGGCGACATCTATTGAGTATCGGAGGAACTGGTTTTACAGTAGATTGAAAAGATAAAATTAATTGCTTAATAATAATTGGATGGAAAATCCTACAGAGTTCGACCCCTCCAAATAGAGCTGGCCTCCAGCTATACTGGAATTTTCAAAATAACTAATAACACAAGATAATATCTAATACATAAAAAGAAAATAATACAGCATGAAATTAAATCAAACAAAATTCACCAAATAATAACTATGTTTGATATTTAAATGGGGTTAATAGAAAAATACTTTATCATATCTGTTTTCATATTGTAGAGCTGTATCATCTCCGCAGATTTTTTTTTTTTTCTTCTTCTTGTAAATCTTCCAATTCTCGGATTGTACTTCTTTATTCTTCGTAGCATCTTTTCTTTGTAACTCTGTTTTCCTCTTATATTTGTAAATATGTAAGCCTGGAATGGCGTATTCTGATGAGCTTGGGCATATGATGCCTTCTTTGAGCCATCCTTCTATCTGTTTATTTTCTTTTTCTCTTTTCGTAAATGCTAATCGGCGTGGCGATTGATAAACTGGTTCATCCTTCTTTAAAATAATTCTCGTGGTAACATCGGTGCTTGCCTTCTTTTCAGGCTTGTAGCTTTCTATCATTTCAGTACATTCTTTTTTGATCTCAGGATCTCTTATGTGATTCGGTTCAACTTTTTCGACGTTTTCCGCTTGTATCTGCATTGAGAATGCTTGATTTTCATATTTAACAAATTCTACACCATTCTCCGTGAAGTTGATTGTTGCTCGTTCTAAAATATCTAAACCTATGACTGCTTCGTACTTTAGTTTTGTTGTAGGTACAACATGCCAAGTTAGTGAATAGTTTTCTTCATCCATCTGAAATTCTTGTTCGAAAGATCCTATCGTAGTGACTTGAGCATTACCTATGCCTGTTAAGAGAATTTTGTTCTTCGCTAGTTTCGCTGGATCGATGATTCTTCTGCTAGTATTTTCTCGTAGTAGACTGACGGTACTTCCGGTGTCGATAAGCGCAGTAATTTTCTTGTTTCCAAACATTATTTCTTTGGTGCGTAGACTTTCTTGACTGATAGTGGCACATGTTGCCGTAGGTATGCTTGTTTCTCTCGTGAAATTCGTAGTTCTCTTCGGCTGGCTTGTATTTAGCTCTTTCGCTGAATCGTTGAATCTTCTAAACCTGGAGTAATTCGTTTGAGCGTGATTAGAAACATTTGAATTCGAATACCTTTCTCTGCCGTTAATTCGATTTTCGATCCGTCGATTTGAGTTTACGTGATTTCCTTCATGACTACGTGATTGAGTTATGTGATTTCCTTCATGGAAAATCCTACATATATATATATTTGAAGCGCTAGTAGAGCCATCTATGTCTTGAGGAGTAAACAACAGATTCAGTTACTTAAAATATACAATTTTGAACAGATTCGACATGAGAAATTTCGAATCAATAAATAATTTATATGATTATTTCATATAAATTGATACTAGCTTAATTATTTATATTTGGCTTTGGAAAGCATAATTAATGGTAATATTTAAAATAAATTTTTGTTGTAGAATCAGAATGTATTTTTATTTGAAATTACTTAATATCAAGTTAAATTATTTTTCTTTGTCTCCAAAATAACTGAGTCCCTGGAATTAGAATTAGCTTATAGTGGAATCTTCGTATTAGCTTAAGTTTTAAAAATATAGTACTTAAAAATTTAATTTCTTGAATAGAGTTTCTAGGTTTCTTCTCTTAAGTCATAGCCATGAACAGAATCATCAGATTACAATAATTAATGTACATCAAATTTAATATTTTTTTTTCCGCTCATTTTTTTTAAATGGTGTAATATGTGTATCTAAAATCCGCCGCTGTCAAATAAAAATCTAATAACAACAGTTTGCATAATAATACCCCTAATATTTTTGTTACATATTAATTATAATTATTACAGACTGCTGATAGGAAATTAGGCAAATAAGAATTAAAAAAAACTAATTGTTTCTTAAGATATCAATTACGATTGATGTGCTATACTCATATGTCAAATATTAAAAGTAATTAATTTTCATTTAATTACTTAGCTGAAAATTCGGTATCTTTTATATCATTATTATTTTTTGCTATTATATATATATATATATATATAGTTGTAAAATTATGCTTTATAAATTTTATGCACAAATATATCATAATATATACATAATATAATATTTCATGCATATATTTTTCATATATATTATATATTTGTATACTTCATATAAAAACTTCATATAAGCTTTTTTTTTTCAGTAAAAAGTAAATATTTTAATTATAATACGGCTTACTAGTTTAATTAAGCTATTGCTATTTAATTCAAATTTTCATGCATGAATATCATAGAAAAATTTAAAATATAGAGCAAATTCTACACAAATGTATTTACAAATACACATTAATTCTAAAATGCGCATAAATGATACAAATAAAACATATTTCATTTATTTATTCTCCTTCAAGGATAGATACAAAAAATAGATATGTCTGAGAAATTTAGTCGTTTTCTTCAAATACATGAATAATTTATTCCAGAAATTATACTGATTATACAATAGCATTAAAACTACCCAAAATAGGGTTCACTCATTATCGTCGTTTAAACATAACAATTGATTTCAGCAGAATTCAAAAAAAAATGTTGTGTTCATCATTAAATTACTGCAATTCTTGTTCATAGAATAAAAATAGCTTTGTATCTTGCTCCAGGGCAAAACATTAAATGTCGAAATAGTTTTTTTTCCCTTTTCCATAGTGATAAATCCCTAAAGAATCCCTTAAGCAAAAAGAAATCAAGTGTTTTATTAGACCTGAGAATTAGAATTCCCTTCTTTCTGTCATGGAAAGGAAAATAAAGAACCAGCCATTCCGTCATTTGTTTCTCCCCGGGGACTATTTTGGGCTTTTTTTTAACGTGAATCGGCTTAAATCCATTGTGTCGAACGGCAGTACGTAAAGCTAAATCTATTTTAAGTCGAAGCTAATTCTCTTTCATTACTCCAGCTCTCTTGTTTGACTCAAGTTTCCGCTTGTTCATTACTTGTTCAATGACTTCTGGAATGCTGAGCCTGCAATTAAGAGCTGCTTTTGCTTTGCATGACATAAAATTGATTTTTTTCTAGATTATTTTGTTTAATGAAGAAACCTTTAAATAGTAATTGACCATTGGTCTTTTGCTTGCTATTCTAATCAATTAACTTTTTATTAATGTGAATTCGGGATCATCGTTTGTTTTGGACTTATTTTGTGCTTATTCCAAAAGTCTATCTTTATAGGGATGAACCGAATGGTTCGTTGTATCAACGTGATTAAAAAACATTATTTTTCTTTTTCTGATATAAATGTACTACGGTTCCCTGATTTCAAGAAGTTTCAACAAAATTCATTATTCGCTGTATTGAGTGAGCTTCAGTTTTAATTATCCTTGGATTAAGGTAATACCATTATGTAATAATCAAGATGCGATAGTTTCTGTCGTTCATTAAATCTGTGTGTAATATTCAATTATGTAAGAAACATCAGGCGTGATTTTTGTAATTTTATACAGAGTTTCTGATTATCTATTTAAAAGTTTACCTCAATACTTTATTTCTCATATTAAACATCTCTCCTCCAGTTTCATAAATACATATAATGGTATTTTTAGGTATATTGAAAAAAGAAAGTACAAAATCAATAAAACAAATAAATGCTATTCATAATATTATGGGTAAGAAGTGAAACAGTTAAAATTTTATTCACCTTTATCAGTTAAAGTAAACGAGAGTTAATGAAAAATATGCTGTCCTAAAAGTATATGGACAACTGTGAAATCGGATTTAGAAATTCAGAATCTTAAAACTTACATAATCCAAGCTCTTACCCAGCTCTATCTGAATCAGTTTTAATTCGAGGTTTATTGTGATACACCTTTCAAAGTTCTCACAAGCTGATAAAACCGAAATTTGGCGTTTACGATAGGAATATTTCGAAAATTCCTAAATGCATGCTGAGCAACATGTTTGGTTAATACATGCCTTGCCTCAATGTGGTTCATCTACAGTAAGAAAACTTACAGGGAAACATAAGAAGACAATTTGACGGCAAGATAAACAACTGTTGCGAGCTGCTTCTAATCAAAATATGTCGGACCGTCAAAAAATTTCAGTAACCTAACCATCAGACGATCAAGTTCTACAGCTCACCATCATTTACAAATAAGCAAATTTCACGTTTATCGTAATGAGTGGTAAAATTCAATGGTCAGAGCACATCGTACAGAGGGACGACTACTTTAAGCTAAGAAACTCATGCATTAGAAAAATAAAAGCTTATCTTTTCTGTTCAGAGATGAAAAGAAATGCAGTATGGATGGCCCAGATGGCTGAGCCTGTTACTGTCATAAACTCCGAATTGAACCTGGCTCTTTCTTTAGCCAGGAACAAAGAGTACTGTCATAGTGCAGGGCGATCTCTGTTTATCAGTACAAGTTATAAATGTTTCCTACTAGGTCGTCAATGATCAGAAGATAATTAAGATATGCCCCAGACATATTTTCTTCCATTTGGGAAAGTTCTGAGTGGGGATAACTGAATATTTTAGTAGGACAATTTTATGATCCACACTATACATGAACTAAAACATAGTTTACACAGAATCAAATTACTATTATAGGTCGGCCACCTATTTACCCCAATGGAAAATATTTGAAGGGCATTTGCACGGTATGTTTATGTTCACAGAAACAATTTTCAACCTTGTCGGGGTCAAAGCAGCGAATAGACCAGAGAGTTAGTTTTCTTTAAACCTTATTTACTACAAATCTAATTCCAAATTATGATTGATGGAGTATTCAAATTAGTTAGAAACACTGAAATCAGAAACTGAACTAAAATGGATAAAACTCTTTTTATCCATATATTTTTGGAACAGTGTATTTTTTATTTATATTTCTCAATCGAAAATTGTGAATATTATATGATGTGTCAGTTCCATAATAAACTGCTATTGTTTTTTGCAAAACTGATTATTTTTCTTCTGTTCTTTAACTTTTAATTGAGATGTTATTACGAAAAAAGCACGTGTCCATATATTTTTGAAACACGTTGTATAATTTCTAATATTTTTCGAAAAGAAAATTAAATGTTTTTAAATATTAGATTTTATATTTTAAATCTCTTTGTTGTATTAATATAACTTATCTTAGAAAAAAATTTAAAAAATGATAATACTTTAATTTATTTAATGTCAGCGCCACATCCAGTTTCCCTTCTTCAACAAGTAACATCGCAGAACTGAAAATTTGCCCGCAACTGATGGATTTGGCCTTGATACCACACAGAATATTCAAGAAATAACCAATTTGAATACTAAAGAAAGATCTAGAATCGTCCAGATGCTAGAAAAACAATAAATAATATTTTAAATTAAAAATCCAACCTTCGATTGAAATTCCCTTGGCGTGAAATCGAGCCCCAGATGGATAGAACTGCAATCTAAAGCTTTGCAAACTGTGCCATGGATACCGCTGGTTTAATTGCTTTGTGTAGCAATCTTTAAATTTTTTAACCATTTTTAAATTTTCTAATATTCAGTAAATGAGATGTATAATAATTATACAGACAGTTATGTGTCTGAAAAATATCAATTTAATATTTTGTTTTCAAAACGAAATTTAACAGGGATATCAGAGGAATAAAACGTGTTTCCCCATTACTTCTTCTAATTCTTCTATATACTTATGACAGTTATTTATTCCATATTTACGTATTATACTGCTGCTCAGGTTATAAAGAAAGATAAATAAGTAATTAGGATGACTGAAACTCCGTTTTTATTATGCCAGTGGTCTTTTGTTACTATTCATTATGATAATTCATTTTCTATTGTCAAGCTGTTGTCCGTTATCTTTAGAAGGAAGCAAACGAAAGAGTTAGGCAAGCTTTTCAAAAAGAATGGTAAAAATACCTGTACTATAAAATCTTTTGCAGAAGGCAAATCTTGAAACACTTACTAGACAGTTTTTGAGACAAAGAGATAGAACCATAGGTTCATTTACACGCAAACAGTGAACCGGTCACTAATTAAACTTTTAAATAGTAGATTGGATTATTTTAATTAAGTTCCTTAGTGGGTTTCAATGGCGATAAGTTCATTGGATTAGTAATTGTTTTTGTCATTTCAAAATATACTGTTTATATAACACTCATGTAAATGAGCTTTTATGTTCAGAAAGAAATGTATCATTCAATTTTTAAAAATGAAAAAGATTTTGGAATTATCTGTTGCTTTTTAGAAAAATTAATTATTATTTATTTATAGGTTTCTATACAGTACGCCCAATTTTCATCAATTTCGTGTTAATTAAATTGTTTATCTATAGTATTTAAATCGAAAAAGCGAAACAAAAAAATAAAACAATCAACTTGTGTGAACATTATAATTATTTATCTTCCAGAGGTTTTCAATAAATATCCAGAACCTTTTAAATTTATTTTGGCTTGAAGACGTTATCAAAAAATACGTGGAAGGAAATTTTTAGATTTATGACATTATTTCTTAATTTTTATTCAAAACAATCTAATAAATCATGTTTTATTATGAATAAAAATTAACTTTGAAACATTTAGTATTTAAATAAATACATTATTAATTTTGCAAATTCAAATGTTTCTCATTAAATCAGATAGTTTTCTATGTAAAATACAACACTAAAAATTAATACAATTGCCAGATATTATTTATTAAAAGACACATTTAGAATACATTAAAAACACCTATCAATTTTTTTTTTCTAAAACGTACTAATATGCATTTTATACCTCAATTTTTATAGAATCTTATTTATCAGATTCTTATAAATATTATTTATTTATTAAGTGGAGCGTCCTCTAATTTTTAGGATCAGAATTTTAATAAATCAAAAGATTTTAAGTATCTTAAAGTTCCCAATTTTTTCTTAATAAGAATAACCAATATATTTCATGCTTCGATTACTTTTTTAATTATTTTACAGCATCTTACTTTAGAAGTTAAACTTTGAAAAAAACTATTCATTAATTTTAGATACTGGTATGTAAAGAAAGCTTTAAAATGCAGTTCCTATTATATTCAAAAAGTTTCCTTTAAAATATTCTGAACTTGAATCATTCTATTCATAACTTGATATATATCATGCAATGTATTAAATTCAACATTTTATTAATTGTAACATAAATCTTCCTCGAAACATTTTTAAGCTAAATGAAATTCAGGTTCATGAAGAAATTCGAGAATTTGAAAATATTTATCACTCTTGTACAAGCTAAGTTTTATTTTCTTTCGTTTATCTAGTATAATGTTTCTTGGTGGAAAGTTATAAAATAAACACACAATAACAAATGCGGGAGCTCCTGAGAACTTTCAAGTTTCAAACTCAAGAATTTGAAACTGAAGATGAAAACTCTTTTGGTAATCTGCTCTCTTCGCTCAAAGTCAATATCAGATAACTCAGATTTTACTCGCATAACTAATATCACAGGAGATTGATTTTTTTCGTACATACCTGAGGCCCTCAGTGTTTTTATCGTCTTACTTTGGTAAAAACTGAAGATACACTATGTCAATATTGATAGAATAAAACATAATTTTAAATGCAGCATTTTTTAGAGATTTATTCGTGTATCATAAGATGTTTTCTGATTGCTTTCATTTCTGTAAAAATATTTCCTTTGTTTTTCACTCAGACATATTCAATAGTTTACCATTCTATTAAAAATATTTTTCTTAATAATTTCAATAATTATCATTTACTTTACATAAAATTACATAAGACTTGCAAATTTCAGACAGTTAAATCTGTAACGCCACTCTGTTATTCATTTCCGAGGTCATTACTTATCAGCTACTTAAATAGCTACTAAATTAATGTCTTGAGACGGTATTCAATTACCCGTCTCGTCTGTCATCTTAAAGTTTACTCTAATAATGAAATTTAAATTTCAATTTAAGTTCTAGCACAGACAATTGATTAAAATAGTCAATTATATCCAAAACATAGTACGAGTACCTCCTTCAATCGCCTTGACAGTGTTGAGTCCTAAACTCGCCAGATAACTACCGAGCACATCACACTAACACCATTCTTATCTTATTATTATAACCTTATTTTATTCTCATCTCCTATCTCTTTGTCTTCCTTCCTCCTCTTTCTCACTACCTTTCAATTTTTATATGAACTTTGCTTTGCTTTACTTGCTGAACTTTGCTTTGAATAATTGGAAGTTGGGTTATTTCAATTAAGCAGCGTCCAGGAATAGTCCACAAAGACAGTTGAAGGAAAGTAAGCTTCCTCTCGTTACTGTCTAAGCTTACAAATATAGCAGTGAAATAATGATGTATAGTTGATTTCCTTAATCAGTTTATTGATATTTCTTTAAACAAGAATATACTTTCTCTTTGTCTACTACCCTAAACGTGTTTCTAATCTAATATATCATCAGTATTGATGACCAATTCTACCAGGAGTACTCAGATAAGAGTGAGTTAACTTATGATGACTAGGATTTGAGTTGTTTCCTTAACACTTAGTCCGCGATAAAGATCACTAATCCTAATTTAAAAGCAATCTTCACATACATGTCACTTACTTCTAACATTATATTCTAACTTCAATTTCTTAATTTAAACTTTTTTACATTCTATTTGATTTCCCTTTTTATACATTTCTCCGGTTCAATTCATTACATTATTTAATTCAATAGTTTGCATCGATCATATTTCATTTGGTTTGGGTCGAGGTTTTATTTTATAAAAAGTTCATAGATTAATTAAGAGAAAATCGCGTACAGCCGTAAATTGCAAATCTAATTATTATTAAAATGAGCAAGGAAGAATTGCATTTGAAAAAACTTGTTGACAAAAAACCCATTTTAATGCACATTTTTTGTCATTTTTCCCCTCCTCAATTTTATATTTACTTTGCAATTCAATTTTATAAGTACCTAAAATTTAAAAAATATTAAATATGGAAGCAATCGCAGACCATCAGGAAATATACATTTTTCTATCAAATTTTCTGCTATTTTGTATGTAAGTAAATGATTATCAAAATTTTATGCAGTAAATGTAATAACTGTTATTCATAAAATTTAACTAATAGTACATTTAAACTATTCAATCAAAAATAATAAGAAGAAAGCATTTAATTTCATATTTTTTAAATATTTTTAATTCAGTAAATTCTTATTTCATGTTTGAATTCACACTTTTTAAATAGTTTCTTTTTATTTCATTTGTAAATTTTCAATTGCACAAATCTTTTCAATCTTCAAAAATTTTATTTTAAACTTATAACATTTTTAAGATTAAATAACAAATTTTATGTTTCAAACTTTTTTTTAAACTTCTCTTCAAATTGAATGAAAGGAACTTTAACAAACTCAAGCATTCAAAATGCAGCATATTTACTTACGAGTACAATAGAGCTAGAATATTCTAGAACCTATTTTCAATTTAGTATTCATATATGAAACAAATACTGAAACGCTTATCTCATATCTAGATTCAATATTGGGTGATTTTCTAGAACCATAAAAAGGAAACTGAGAATGAAAAAGTATTATACAAAAATGCTCAAAATCCTCTTTAATTACTTCAATTAATATAATCACTTTTTTATATGATTCGGTAAAACAAAGGCAAAATTTCGACTTACTATTTAGCTGTAACTTTCATCCTTTTAATTATTGCATGCAATGGTAACTTTACATAGTTTTATGACAGAGGAAATTAAGGAGAAATTCATTAAATTGCTAAAATTTAGGAAATTAGGAAATAATTTGTTTTAGTAAAATAATATTTCAGTTGGTGCAAACACCACAAAAGTTTCTTCTTGTATTTAACAAATTTAAGTATTTATTTTATAATAAAAGTTTCAAAACTGATCAAGTATTAAAAATGAAAAGTTTTTGTACATTTTTTCTGTAATATTTGTTTCGAAAGAGTAGCATTGAAACTATTATCTTACCAATTAATTATTCAAATGACAGGACAAAAATAAAAACACATATCATTGAATGAAACTATAAATTTGGAAATACTTTTCTTTTTCATTCTTACCAATCAAAGCTAAAAAATATATAAACGATAACTTCATTCAATCTTTTAAAAATCAATTCAAATAATTTATTTTCTAAAACCCTTTTTTTTTTTGGATAAATGTATGTCGTTAGTAAGCAAAAGATCTTTAAACAATTTCTGCTGTAATCATTACTTTTTTTGTAACTTATTTTGTTGTGGAAGGCGTGTTCGTTAGAGAAAAAAATACCGAACTTACTCAAAATTGCTTCTAATTCTTAGACAATTTTGGTAAATATTTTTTTAATCTTTAAATTTCATTATGGTTAAGATTGGCAAAGTTATTACCAATAAAAATTTCCTTTAATATTTTTTTTTGATAAATTGCAGAAGCAATTTTAAACCTAGAACTGAGATTATCCATTATAACATATGATAACTACTGATTGTTATCGTTTCCCTTTTTAATGCCTTTTTTCTTTCAGTCAAAATGAAAAATGTAATGCTAACTTTATCAAAAATAATATTTAGCAGTAACAAACTCCAACTCTTTTAGGGATATGCACTTATTAGAGTGGAATATTTGTTTCAAATACTACGTCCTATGAAATGATAACTTAATAATTAATAAGTTAATCATTAATACCTATTTATTGAAATTCATTTCAATAAAAGTGATGAAAAGATTTTTATCATATTTAAAATTATTAAGTGAAATACAAAGGTTACTTCTTTGAAATCATATTAATAAATTTGGTTTAGGCTCAAAAAAGAACATAAACGGTTTTTTTTTAATTAAATAGATGATAATATAACAATGGTATAACAGTTTAGAAGAGTAAAAATAATTTGGAACCTCTTGAGTGTTTTCTTTATCATACAATAAAAGCATTCATTCATATATGTTTGAATAAAAGTTTCTAATGTTTCAAAACATATTATTTTATTTAGTTTAATTAAACATTTACATTACCTCAGATCACAATAACATGCATCGTGAGGGAACTGTTGTTATGCTGAAAGATTTATAAGATTGTTTACTCTAGGATTTAATACTGAACTATTAAATTCATTTCGGAAATATTATTTGTTTGAAGGGATCATACATATTGTTACATGAAATTTAGACTCTGTTGTCTTCCATGCAGAGAAACTATCGTTGCTATAAAATTCATTTAACAAACAAGATAAGATCATGCTTTTATGTAAAGTCATTTAAATAGGGGTGGCCTTAGCAACGGCTAAATTTTGGTCAACAATTTTCAATAGGTTGTCAAATTTGAGGATGATGCTCCTAGGCCAAAGAAGAAACTTCAAGAACGTTCTATTATGGATTTATAAATGAACCGCTGTATGTAAGAGAGAAAAGCGTAGAAACTACACATATTAATGCGATATTGTGGTTATAACTGTTTGCTAAACTAACAGTACACATTGATTTCAAGCTATTATTATTAGCCTTTTGCTGTATAAAATAAATTTAGCTATTCTTGTTTAAGTTCACTCCGGTCTGATACAATGGACTAAAAACAATCTTTTAATGCTGAGATATGATCGGGTAAAAAGTATGACATCTTAACAAGAATCAAATTCTCTAATTTCTACTCACGCTGTGTGATAAGTTTTATATCAAAATGGCTTATTGAGTTGCAATTTTTGTTAACTCAATATTGATAAATTTCACCATTTAGACAACATGACACACATTTACAGAACTCTTAAGAAAGATCTCAACTGGATTAAAAAAAACTTGCAACATATTTCCTTTATTAGTTAACTATTAAGCCATCTTAAATTAAAATTTAATAGTCAACACATTTAAGACGTTAATTGAAAATACGTTAAGAAAAACAATATAGTTTATTGGATCATAATATAAAATGCAATATATATATATCCCTCTCTCTCAAGAATCTATTTTAACTCACTTAATCCTAGTTTATATAGCGATAATAAAGTTAAGGCTTACCAAATTATTCATACCAATTCAAATATTTCTCAAATATATTATATTAGATTCCTATTTTTTTGATCATGGATCATTTACAATTACGAAAATAAAATAGAATAATTATGATGATTCACTGAAATCCACATGATCTAACAAGTGGTCATTATCCTCTTGCTTCTTCCTCTTTCCTTTCAATTTTATTTCACTTACATATAACTGTTTCTAATTCAATTCCCTATACTTATTATCTTCATATAATTTACTTACTAAAGTCTCATTTAGTCGGCAAGGAGTTGTAATTGTAGGCAATTCAAATTACAAAAAGTCCCCAAGTTAGTGAAGAGAAAATTACGAATAAAACAACGTCACAAGCTCAATCAATAATTTAAGTTACGTGAGAATCGAACTGGAGTGACTGGCAGAAGCTGACTATTTTATTCCTGTTTGTTCATTGGCCATCTGTGAAGCTTTACTTTTCATAGTGAATGCAAGATTTTACCTACGTGTCTTAAATATCAGATCAGGCCTCCCCAGTTCACATCCTTGAGTGCTGGGAGTTATCTTACGAATATTTATCCAACAATTCTCTTCTAGTGTATAACTTTTTGTTGGCGAACTGACTTGCGGAGATGCTCTAGCTGAGATTAAAGAGAAATACATTGAGATAAGCAACAACAGCAACATGATTGAGTTCATTCATGAATATAAAAGCTACATAAAGTTATGGCTTTATAAAATTATTTAAGTTGAGAGTTAGCTGGAGTAAATCTAGAAGAGATGAAACTTGCAGTACTTCGGAAACGTCTTAAGAATTTAAAATATTAATAGGATTACTGTCTTTTTACCGTGTTTAACAAATTTATTTTCCAGGTGTAAGTTTCCTATATTTATTTTCAAATATGCATTCCTCTAAATATGGTTTTCAAGATTAAATGCATACACTAAATTCGTTATCTAGATGAAACATAGAAGTTTATTATAAATAATTTCAATGAATCATAGCCAGTATAATAATGCATCCGATAACTTAATATAAAACCAAGTAAGCGTAGTGAGATTTGATCTGAATTGTAGTTGCTAGGAAGAATCAGTGAGATCAGAATTGTTGTTGCTCAGAAGAATCAGTGAGATCAGAATTTATATTGCTCACAACAATTTGCCATGAACGCAATTTGAATACATAGATCATATCAATAGGAGCAAAATTAAATAATTTAAATATAAAATAACAGTACTGTTTTTTAAAATAAATTTAATTGTTAGTCTTGCAATATAACAAAATAAAAAGATTATACATTAAAGAATTAAACTATAAGTTACCATTCTGCATAATTTACTTTCCAACATAATAAATCTACGTGTTACTGAGACAATTAAAAGATATTATTGTAATATTTAAATTTCTCCTTGAAAATTGGTTTTAATTCTAATCATAAAAAAACATTTAAATTTTTGCTTTTATTTAAATATTTTAGTTACTTTGATATTTATTCAGCAACTTAATGTATCATACTGACTAATAATATGTTCCAAATACACTGCTGGTCATTAAAATTGTAACTCAGGAAGGTATGATCTGATAAATGTCAAAATCACCATACAGGAAGAAAAGGATAAGATATACAAATGATTAATATTTCAGAGCATTTAGACGATGCAGGAGGGGGAAACGACATCTGAAGCACTGCATAAAAGAAAAGTTGTGAAGTGGATATCTAATTCGGGAAGCTCTTTGTAAATTCGGAATAATATCGTGATATGCCTAGGACAAGAAAAATTCCTTACCAGCAAGTATCGGAATTCGATAGAGGCGAGATCATTGCTAATCGAGAGTGTGGATTATTGTTCCGTCATATTGTCCGTCGCACTGGTAAAAATCCAACCACTATTATGTAAATGCGGAATCAATGGGTTGCTGAGGATCCTACTGAATGGCATGCAGGATCTCCACCCCTCCCATGACTAACACCCGAGAAGACAGATACATTGTGAGGTCGGCCCAGTGAAACAATACAACCACATCGCGGACCATTAGTCAGGAAATGGCATGTTTGCAGCAAGCCTAGTATCCTCTCGTGTGGTTTGACGATGTTTGTAGTAGCGTGGACTGTCAGCACTGCGACTATTACTTCGACTTCCCTTGACATCGCATCATAGAAAGAGATGGCCACTCTGGTGTGCCAAATGACTAAGCTGGATACAGGAGTGGCACACAGTTATCTTTTCAGACGAGTCCTGGTTCTGCGTGTAATATTTTGATGGCCGTATACGTGTCTGAAGGCTACGAGGAGATTGCCCGTCGATTGCTTGCATTCGATACTGGCATAGAGGCCCTGCATCTGGTGTGATGGTTTGGACAGCCATTGGGTACACTCCTCGCTCATCTCTAGTTCAGATTGACGGAAATTTGAAAGCAGATAAGTATATTTCTTACATCTTACGTCCAGTAATTGTGCCCTATTTTCGAAGCCTCCCAAACGCCATCTTCCAACAAGATCATGGCAGACCATATACTGCACGTCGTATTTGGACCTTCCTCGACACATAGGGTATTCAATTGTTGCCCTGACTTAACCGCATAGGAGCTGTTTTAGCTGTCAGAGGTGGCAGCTGTTTTTACTAATTTTGCACCCCTGTAAATGCCCAAAATGCATGCAAATTTTATCATTTTGTCTTCATGCCATACTGTTTACGTACAATAAATAATTTTTTTGTGTTTATTTTCCTTAAAGGTGTTGCACTTTTTAGTGACCAGTAGTGTACAAATCTTCCACAAAAGTAAAACTATAAATGTATGTAAAACTGCAATTAATTAGCGTTTTATAGTTTATGATAACAATGTAATGTTTAATAATCATAAATTTTGTGTGTGAAGGAGTATTATGATTAATATATATATATATTACGGAAGTCCTGACAACAGCGACTATGAATATTTGCTAAGCGAATCCATAAATACTTCAGTTATTCATAGACTTTCTGATAATGGTGAAGTAAGTTTCGATGACGATTTCGAAGAGGATCAAACTTTTTGTTAAATTATTGTTAAAAATTCTCCAACTGCTCGAAAAGGTTTTAATTTCTCAACACTTCATCCATTCACATGAATTAATCATTCATTGAATGAAATGTCAAATTTATAGAACGTAAGTTTACTATTCATATATATATATATATATATATATATATATATATATATATATATATATATATATACAGTTTTTCACTCAAAAAGAGATTGTTAGATTTAGACCGGAAGTGGCTTCGATATATATATATATTCTTGGAGTCAATAAATGATTTTGTCCAGAAATGCAATTTTGGCTATAAGAAATAGTAATTTTGGTTAATTAGTTAAGATATTGTATATTGTACACCCAATATTTGTTATTATATCAGTATTACCAGTATTACTCCCCAATGTTATGAAAGTATAATGAGAATGAAGAAAATTTGAAAACATTTCTTTAACATTCTTTTTTTTTTTTTTTTGTTACAATTTAAGTTTAAAATTAATTTTGCAGAAAATATGTCATCCTTTATATTATTTAAATAACATTTAATAAAATGGATAAAAGTTGGAATAAAATCTACAAGCCATAAATTTGAAACCATAAAAGAAAAAAAACTTAGCAAAAATACTTAATTTTTATTCCAATATTTTTAATCACTTTACTACTTATAAACGCCATTCAATTTCCTTTCATTGTTACACATCCTGCTACTTAACACTACAGTAAACATTCAGCGATATTCAATAATACATGGTACAATTACAGATGAGCTTTATAAATTTGAATGAAATGAACAAAATGGAAAAAGATTAAAAACAATTTAGACATTTAAATATTTGACAAAACGTCTTGAATTACCTTACCCTAGTAATACAATCATTTGTCTGTTTTGTGAATCACATCGTAATAAGCTGTTTATAATTGTGAATCGCATCGCAATAAGTTTCTAATACTTCCTTCAAATCTAGAGATATTTGGAGTTTTTTGTGGAGCATAAAGAGACAATTTATTGTTCCGTAGGGATAAACACTCATCTCAAATGGCAAATTACGACCAATAATCCAACCTCTTGATACTTTTCTTATTTCATTTATTTATTATTGGAGAGAATTAGAAATGTTTCCTAACAGGGACTATAGATACATTTGCTCTTTGATAAATTTTACTTTCAGAATCTTATTTACATTATATGAACAGTTAAAAAACGTTTTTATTTTAGTTTCGAAAAATATATAAAGACTTTTTAAAAAGTACCCATATTAGGAAGAATTATTGAGAATGGAGTTGTTGTATTATATTATATTGTTGCTTATCTCTATATCTAACCTCAGCTCGACCATCCTCATAAGTCCATTAGCAAACAGAAAGGCATACTCTACGTGACGTTGAGTTATGCGTTATTTTCTCTTCACTGACCTCGGGGACTTTAATTGAGGTTGATTGCATGAAATAATAATTTCTTCCCAACCAAAATGAAACGTAATTATGTTAATTAGATGCAAGTAGAAATAAAGTGAAATTATTCAGATATAATGATATATAAGTAAAGTGAAAATTAGAGGAAAGAGAGAGTGTGGTTCACTTTGAGTACAGATCTAATAAAAGGTAGATAATATCAAGAGTTATATAGTTACCGACTATTGTTGTTACAAAGGACTTGTCGGAGGAAGCGATTTCAACTGGAAGACCTCGGTAAGAATATTTAATTTCAGTGATATTTAACTTGGTTGGCTGCTGAATTTCCCTAGGAGTCCAAAGAGGGAAAAATATATTATTAAAATTGATAAATAAATAGTTAAGTGGGATTAGTCTTGTGTGTCATTGGAGCATTTATAGACTTTTAGAGGTAGTTACATTTAATCGAACTATGGCTCAAGAGTCTGATAGAAGTAGCAATCCGTTACAACTAGAAAAGAGTTATTGAATAAATCTTTACAAGACAGCCCCTGGCTTTCAAGGATGAAAACTGGTTAGGCTGATCCCTCTGTCATTTAAGGCAAGTTGTGAAATTCTTACATCCACAATGGAACTAAGGCTTCTCAGATGGCTATTGAAGAAGTGGGATATGTTATATGGTAATAAGAAATACTCATAATAGTACTATCCAGAAATAGTTTTCCCTTTTTCTATAAGTATTAAGCCTTCGCATCTCAAAAATTTGTCGTCATAACTTTTCCAGCCGTTGAAACCGTCTTCCTTTTCTTTAAAGCAAATTCTCCAGCAGTAACCTGTTGTTTGGTTTCCGGCGTATAATAATGATTTCAGATATCAACTAAGGTGACAATCTGACGCAAAAGGACGATGATAACTCGTCGTGGCATCAGTCAAATTTTGATTTGACAGAAAATGGATATCAAATTAAAACTGACGCAGGAATCGGTGACATGTTTGATTTGGCACTGTTTAAAAGAACAGCCTTATCAACACCATTTGTCGTTCAGCACAGATACTTTAGAACCATCATATTAGATTTCATTGTAAAATTTATTGCTAAGAAGCCGTTTATTATACAAAAAAAAATGTTTTATTTTTAATACTTCACAGAGTAACAAGTTTTCTAAATGCAAACTTTAAGGAATGAGCAACTGTTTTACAACCATAGAAAATGGAGAATAGATTTTACTTTAGCAAAGTACAATAACGTTGATATTTGAAGCTGTGCTAAAATTCAATGCACTGTGTATAGAAACAATCATAACGAATATTTTATAAACAACATCAAATGAAGCACTGCTGTTCAAGAACTCGAATAATCAAAAATATAAATATCCGTGTTTGTTCAGATTCATTTAAATTAAACTCCTCTTCAGTATTAAAACGCGGCTTGCTAAAAATAAATTAAATGCACTAAATGTCTTTATCAAATTTTGCTTAAGGAAAATATAATTTATTCAGTGTACCTCATAACTATTACTCTAATTATTTTCATCTAACGTTCGATGACTGCTGACTGTTTCCATTATAATTGTAATGCACAGCATTAGCTAAATAAAAGTGCTTGACAATCAAAACACTTCATCCGAATAAATTTGGCAAAGATGGGGCTATATCAGAACTGGAAATGCTGATTTAAATACTCGGAAGTGAATAACATTTTCAGCATAATCTCGAAAGTATACACATTTAGTTCCTTGATGTTTGTTTCCCCAACGTCAGCGAAACGCATCGCCCACAGTAGAATATTTCAACGTTCTCGAAGCCATTAGCGAAGTAAATATTTAAAATATATTTCCCATATTCCGGAAGTAAATGAATTATTTTCGTTATTTTCATTTCTGCATACCAATCAGAGTTAAGAAGATTTTTAAAGGAATGATGAGTGAGTAAATTATGCTAAATTGAGTAATTTAGGCTACTATTGAGCAATATATTGATGATAAAAATAATAAATAAGGTAAAGTTATTCGACTAAATGAATTAATTTATGAAAGCTTTTAGCATTCAATCGACTTGAACATCAAAAACATAAAAGTAATTCGCAACAAATGAAAGTTCAGAAAATATATGTATAAAAAATCTGTATGTTTATTAGGTATTCACAGAAATGTGAAAGAAGAAATGTATAAATAGAAAAAAACACGTAATATAACTTTTTTCCTTTGTTTATTATATTCTACTCAAATCATTATGAACAACTTTAGTAATTCATATTCTCTTAAACTTAGTAGAAAGTAATTCTTGTATATTATAATTTAAAAATGAATCACATCTTATTATTCTTGACTACGATCTTTCATTAAAATTTTTGTCACTTCACTCACATTTTCCGGTGTAACGGCTTCCACAGGTCTACCCGAGCGTTCCGCGTCATTTGTGACGGTACGACCACGTTTAAACTCGGCAAACCACCGACAAATCGTTGCTTTTGATGGACAAGAGTCCGGGTAACATTTTTCAATCCATTGTTTCGCTTGCACGGTGTTTTTACCCATTAAAAAACAATGTTTTATCAGAACACGAAACTCGGTTTTTTCCATTTTTTAAACAAACTACAAAACGACTTTACTCCAACCTCGATAACTCAGTTGTTTCTGGTCCGATCGACTTAAAATTTTGACACGTTTCAAGCAAAGGTTCGTACTCTAGAAAGACCTGGTTACTGGTTTACTACGAGCGCCATCTCTGGATTAGTCTCGGGAGTTATTGACTGATGTGTTAACTGTTCACAATCAACTTCAATAAGGTGACCAGATTGAGGTTCCAGCCTCAACTCCAGAAACCAAACTTTGAATGTATCATAAGAAACAGTATTGATGCAATTTCGAAGAAAAAGAGGTAGTAATAAACAAAAGTTTTTACATACTTCGATTCATCATGTCATAAAAACCATACATGCAAATTTTTTCACACTTCCCCCAACATTTCAGGAAAGGTTGAATTTCGAAGTTATTACTGAAAATCCGAGCGACTTAAATGGCAATTTATTATTCGGTAAATTTTAATTATTTATCAACTTATCACACGATGTTAAGGTATCCCACAACTTTTGAAGCAACTGTTTTTGAAAAAGTAATTAAATAAATTTTCATCACATTTTTATAAAGATTATGACTCAAAATTATTTAAAAAAGCAAAAAATAACAAAGTTAAAAATTTAGGAATTTAAGGAGAAATTTAGTGAAATTTGTCCCGAACAAAAAACATTCCATAGAAAATTCTACTGCATTAATTTAAATTGAAATTTTGTGATACATATATATGACATAGGTTTACACAATGAACTAGAATCTAAAAAATATACACTCATTGCCATAAAAATGTGCGCACCAAGAAAGAGTTATCAGAATAAAATGAAATTTTGCATATGTAAGTAAAACGCTAATTTAAGTAAGTGATTACAAAATCAAAGCAAAAGGATCATTTATTGTAGAAAAAAAATTACAAATGAATGGAGGTTTCAGTACCCTTTTGAGTCACATCAGCATGAATGCATGATGTGATACGGTCGAGCATTGAGGTCATCGGGCATTGATCCGAGATATGCTCAATCGGTGACAAATTTGGGGATCGAACAGGCCAGGAAAGAGTGCAAATGTAGTAGAAGTAGAGTCCTGTGAATCTCTTGCTGTGTGTAGGTGAGTATGTCCAGTTAAACAATGGCTCCTGAGAGCCCTGCCATGAGCGGCAAGACATGTGGCTGAAGAATGTCTCGAATGTACCTCTGAGCTGTTTTGGTGCCGTGGATTAATATTAGAGGTGGCAGTGTGTCGTATGCGATGGCACCCCATTCCATCCCACCAGTTGTGGGAGCAGTGTGCCTTTGTACAATGAAGGTAGGATTCATCGTCGCCTCCACTCCAAACGAAGGTGACAGTGAGTGGGTATCAATGACAGTACACGTAATGAGAGCCACGATAACAACTGTCCTTCAACCAGGCCCTTGCGATGGTCCAGACTGACACAGAGGCCCGTAGTGAAGGTGCTGCCTGTGTATGGATGGTGGACAATGAGACGGTTTAAGTTATGAGTGCATGTCGTATGATGCGACGGTCTTCTCGACAATTGGTCTGTCGAGGGCGTCTTAATCCTGGTCGCCTTGTAACATACAACTCTCTTGTGCACTAGTCCTAACAACTCCTCTCAGCAAAATCAGAACGGCCTAGGTGGCGAGTTACTCGTCGAACTGACCACCCGGTGTCCATTATCCCTATAACTCTTCCCATCTCGAACTCTGACAGCTGCTCGTGTTGTCTCCAATGGCGGTGTAATGGCATCTCTAATTATAAAATGTTCCTCTGCAATAGAATTAATACGCGCAAACAAGCTCTGCTTACCTGTTTTATAATCCAAGAAGAACGAACTTTAACGTCCTCTTGTGGCATTATGCAATATGGAATCACGTTGTACTTCCAATCATTTACATATATGCCTGACACATACCTTCATGCCAAGTTTTGTATAAATCCCACTCTTTCTTCTTGGTGCGCACATTTTTTATGGCAATAAGTGTATTTAAATCTGGAAATGTTATAGATCATCGTGATAATTTGTTAATTTCTTAACAGATTTATCAATACTATCGCACAAAAATACTTTTAAATTAAAAAGCATCAATTTTAAAATCAAATCCTTAGTTCACACGCTTAACAATATTGAAAATAGCATACAATTCAAAAATTATGTATGTGTTGAGGAAGCAACCTTTTTCTAAAAAATCCTGTTTACCAGAAAAAGCAATTTAAGTTTACTTTAGTATTTTAGCTTAGTATTTTATAATAAATTTAAGAAAGCACAAACATTTAAAAATCTCCACATTTAGAAAACCACATTTACTTCATTGTTTAGTTTGTTCTTTCTATATGTGCAAAACTCAAAAGAGAAAGGGTAATTTTAAAAATATAAAGGGAAATTTGAAGAGAGACCAAATTTGGAATCTTTAATAAATTTCAATTTATTTTTGAGACATGATGATCACAATAAAAAAAATAAAAGCACTAATTAAATTAGCACTAAAGCTATTATACGCGATAGTCAGACATTATTTTCCCCTTCATATCGTTATCATCATTCAAATATTTGTCAAGTTTTCTAAGTTTTCAGCGCTTGTAACAGTATCATTAGTATCAGAGTCAAATTGTTTACTGGCAGTATATCGATTTCTGTGAAATTTTCCTTTTTATTGCTAATGTAACTTGATCCTCCCATTTTAAATTCAAAAAGAATACTTTGTTTAACAATATTTCAGAAAAAAACAATGATATTATTATGAAAAAAAGATTTACTGAGTAATTTAAGTAGCCTATAAGCAGTTTCTAAATGCTAAATGTAAACAATATGAGATACTTTCCTACTGCCATTTTCTTTCGCAGAAATTCATGAAAAGTATTTTGAAATTTTGTGGCTTGTTTATTGAACATTTCAATAAAAATTACATATTATTTTACACAAATTACTGTAAAATTAAGAAGTCAGACTGTAACATCCTATTACCTCGGATGTTATCTTGTGCCATCACTAATATCTAATATTAAACAATATGACACTAATAATTACAGAACCACCAAAACAACTTTCAACATTTATTAATATATAACCACTAAGACAACAATAATATAACTCTCCTGGTCAAGTTTATTAACACCTTAATTCAACCCACCAATAATAATCTAACAGCTTCTTACCAACTGCAAGTCTTAATCTGGAACAACTGCTGAAAACACTAGAACAATTCTCAATCCGAGTGTTTTACACTCGGACCTCAACTCTAACCCTTAAGTCAGCTTTCCAATACTATAACCTTTAGATTCCACCTCCTCTCGTTGCAACGCCTCTCTGATCCTCCTTCTCCTCTCTTTCTCTACTCCTTCAGATGGAGTTTATATACTTCTTAATTTAGCCGCTTCACTTCATTCCTAACTGCTTTGCATATTACATTCTTCATCACGTTTCATTTTTGGTTGGGCAAAGGTTGTTTAGCGAAAGCAATCAATCTCAATTGAAAGTCCCTAAGGTTAGTGAAGAGAAACCGCGAATAGCCCAATGTCACAAGACTTCCGGTAATTTAAATAGCCCTAAACTTATACTTCCGGTTGAATTGACAGCTGTGACGTAATTTTTAAATCGTTATAATTTCAGTTCCACTTATCCTGGAATCAAAACAAAAGCAGTTTTAGAAAGATAATGAGTTGGATTTTAAAATGGTAAAATAAAAAAAAAATGCAAAATTTGACCGAAAATCATGTTTTAAACGTAGTTAAGAAACGAGAAAAATACTATGAATCGCTTGCTTGAAAGTAATCAAGTACAGGATCATCTAACGGATTTTTTAGGATATATCTTTAACTAATAATCGGATTTGAATGAAATTTGGAATTGTAACGTAAGCTATTTAGATCATTTTTCACCAAATTCTACAAATCAATCAGGTACCATTACTAGAAAGTTATCTTTAAAAATTAACTAAATTAAATTAATTAAATTATTAAATTAATTAAATTATTAAATTATTAAATTAATTAAATTAATTAAATTATTAAATTATTAAATTAATTTAATTATTAAATTAATTAAATTATTAAATTAATTAAATTATTAAATTAATTAAATTATTAAATTAGTTAAATTAATTAATCCATTAACATTAAAATTTAGTTCCATTCGTGTCATTAAAAGCGATCTCATTTTCATCCGACAGCAATGAAAATTGCAATAATTTTTGAAAATGTCCCACTTTTTACCATTATATTGATGGGATAATCCCCGCGCTCAATGCACTTTACCAAGGCTCCTGGTCCTTGCAGTCAGATTTCAGAACCCCATTTTAGGTTCAGTCACCTGTCGAACTAATCCCCTGGAATTCAGGCAAAGTAAGAGGAGAAAAACGATTGTAACAACTGGGTGATACTCGTTGCGTTCCTTCGATAGGTTTTAGCCCCAATAACAGGGCCGGTATAGAAGAGACTTGACTCGAGGCCACTTACACTTTTATTTTACACTCTTTGATGCAAATTCTCAGGGAACACGATTTTGGGCATGTCAGTTTCCCATCCATTCCAACACTCCTCCCAAAGATAAGACTAAATAGATAAAAATAGTTTCTTAAATTTCATTAGTACGATCCTTTCATGACATTTAATAGGAATCGCACGATAGAAAGCCATGTAATATGTGTGCTTATCAAGGAGCCGAAATAAATTATTTTGCATCTAACGGGAATTTCACCATAGTTTTGTTTTCAGTTTTATATAAGCGAATTATTTTTTATTTCATTTGTTCATTTCAGTTTAAATGTTTCTTTTACTCACAAACTTAAATAGAATAAAAAATAGTTTAACAAATAGTTGTTTTTCAATTGCTAAATGATTCAATTATGCTCAGTATAATAGTCAGTATTTTTATAAATTATCCAATTTTAAATTCGAACCATAAGAATCAACTCCATATCCTTTGGATACCGTTTCAGTACAATTATCTTAGTTTTAGAAATAAAAACATTTCGAATAATGCTGTCCACAAAAAATGAGATGTATTTTGAAATTAATTTTAAAAAATTTAATAAATTTAAATCGCCAAACATACCAATTTTTTGGAATATGTATTTATTATTCAAACTAATGACCGCAAAAGATGGAATATAGATAATTTTCAATATATTGTCATTTTTATATAATAGTTATTTAATTAAATTTTTAGTTTGCTCCCTATAAACATTTCCAGAGTAAAAAGAAATTATCATAATTTTCGGCAATATAAAACTGTTTAAAAATTCTAATGAAAAAAAAAACAGTACTCAAAGAAATATCTTTAAACATATAATGCACTGAAGAAAATCTGAAAGTAATTATAGAACTCTTTATATATATATATATATATATATATATATGTATGTATATTTATGGCGGGGGAGTGTATACTTTTGTACTTTACGTGTATAAAGTTTTGTAAGAAATTTGTTTATTTCATCATTACAGTTATTTCTTAACTTACATATTTCACTCAAATTTTGAATTTTTTTCCCTCTCATTCTTTTAAATAAACATAACAAGCATAAAAAAAATACTAAATATCTTTATTTCAAATCTTTGAGTCAGGTATTCAAGATAATGATTAAATATGTATTACGTGTAGGAGAAAAAGTTCTGTTTTCACACCACATAAAGTAAAAAGCTTACATATTTTCTTCGTTTTTCTTTAAATTTTTATTAACCTACATGATCATAAAAAATGGAAAGTAAATTAAATTCAAGATAAAAATAAAGCAATTAAGTCTCAAGTAAAGCAATTAAATCCTTTAATTTTCTTGGTTTTTTTTTTTACATTTAAGTATCATTTAAAATAAGTGTGACAAAGAAAGTATATCACAGAAACTTAAACATATAGTACAAAGAAGTATTTACTACGCGATTATTACCAGAAAAAGTCATAAATATAAAAACTTTAATATATTCTTTATGAGAACCTAATTCAATTTTCTGGATTTTTGTAAAAAATAGATTTTTTTTTTGTTTCGTTTACAGTCCATTTTCTTTCAAATAAAAAGCCTCTTTTAATCTTCTTAAAAGATGATTGCATCACCTCACGCATCTGAAGTCAAAAAATAAAAATAAATCCCATTTTCATGCAAAGCAAAAAGAAGAACATAAGTTATGATTACTTTCATTATTTACTCATGCTCCAGAATATTACAGGCAAATGTAATTTAAAAGACATTTAATAAAAAAAAAAGTTTCAGTGAGAGGCTGCTGAATAAAAAAGACATTTATAATTATATTTAACTTCTTGTAGAACTCATTTTCGATAAAATTGACAGTTCTTCGATTTTTTTATCTTCCTCCCTTTATCTTACTTTATTTCTCTTATACAATCAAATAGTTTAATTTTAAATTAAGCAATGAAGAGTATCGTTTTTATTTTAAAAAAAGGCATTCATTCATATTCTCTTGTCTAAATATTAGAAGAAATTTTCACTGAGATTGTTGAAAAACATTTTTTATATAAATCACACTTCACAGACATAAGTATATCTTGATATTCCATCATTTCATTACCCGGCAGTTTTTTGGGGTAATTTCATTTCTTTCCTTTAAAAGAGTGGGTAGGAATTCGCTGTTTCTAAATAGACATCACGTTTTGTCTGCTTTCAACTGTTATAATACAGATTTGGTAGAAATGCAGATTTATCAGATATGTTTGTTTGATAGTACGCTATATAATGAAATAAAATAATTATAAAGAAGGTACCTATAAGGATAATTTGGCTAGTGCTGATAATGCAGACACTTAAGCAGTTTCTGTGATAATTTCAAAATTAACTAAAATATTACTCTTCTACTTCAAAAAGAAAATTCAGGAGAAGAGTTAACAGTGCATAGAGCGGGGTTTGTTGAATAAATTTTCCCAAGAGTGTAATATGACAAGAGTTATACGGTAGCTGATGACAGGATGTGAACCTTTTTTTTTTATTCATATGTTTATTAATATGTGCTGATACGTTGTTTTGAGAAGATGGCATCAACAAAATGTAAGGGAATAAATAAAGGATACATAGTGTTAGGCTCAAAAGATTGACAGTACATTACAGTGTTGATTATGTCAATGTTTTTATACTTTAGAATGTTTTGCAAGGGAATATAAAAATGCATTAGAAATTTGAAGATGTCATTTTCTTTTCTTGAATGCAATTGCTTCTGGGGAGTCAGGGGCTCGGAAGTACGTTTATTTTACGCTAATTTTATTCATTTTGATTAACCGGTGATTTATATTGGGAAGATGATGGTTACCCAACATAAGGATTTGAAATTTTCATCGTAGAATGAGCTCACTACCAAAGGTTAAGGCCTTTTATAGAGCGAATAAATCTTTAAATAAAGCGTTCGTACATTTTAAAATCAAGTGAGCAAAGCCAATTTCAATTTATTTCATATATTTAGTACATTTAAAGTCACGCTTATGCTACTTTTTATCATTATCATTTTCTTTTTTTATAGCCTGGTAAACATGTCCTCAATCAGACAGAAAATTAAGGGAAATTCGAGTCAGGAGAATATAAATTTAGCTATTTTCGTTATTTATATTCAGCTCGTTTCAAATAAAAATAAAATTCTGTTCTTAAAAATAATACAATTTTGTCCTTTTTTTTTCCCCTTCATTACTGCTTTTGTTAAAGTGAAGTAAAACTTAGTAGAAATCTTTTTATAGAGAAAATGTGAAAAAGAAGTAGCCTTATTACCTTCACTGGCCATATTACTTGTATTCTGTAAAATTGTTTAATGGAAAAGTGAAACTCCAAAGTGAAAACTCTAAATTCTTTTTAAAACTTAGAACCTTACTAATAACTACGTACTTTTTTTTTCACCTTCCTGACCTGGATAAAAATCTCAGATATCTTACTTTTCAAATTCCCTCCATTTTTATATCTGATCAATTACTTATCTTTTCATCAAAAAATACGATGTGTATCAAATTATATAATTCCTCCTGCGATAAAAGCCGAAATAAATTTTCTTATATGCAATAAATGCAATAAGTATTTTAAAATTATTTTAATAGTTTTGAACATTGATATATTTATTGCAATAGTTACAATTTTTTTCAAAGTACACTGTAAATCTAATATAATTTTTTTAAAATAATTATAATAAAGTAGCATTCCTCTCCTTATGAATATGTCACGGAGAAAATTTATATAAAATACGTTTTTTTATAAACCGTATTTCATCACAAATAAAATCCGGAATATCAAATACCTCCTACATATTCTAATAACTTAATAGCTTCAATGTTTTGAGTACAGAATCAGAGAGAGTGTATTTGTATGATGGACTACGACCATTTAAAAAACGTAACTATGGGAGCCTAGTAGTCATGGTCGTGAACGTGTGGCCGGCGTTGTTTTCTTCAAGTCGTAGGTTTGAATCCTGATGCCATTAAAGACCAGCCGTGTATTGGAATTGGTGCACGTTAAATCTGGTCGAGATCCCAAGTCTTCCGATGGCGTGGTGGGAAAATTTGGAGAGGGAGATTCCAGATCAGGAGTCTTCGTCACTTGACCGAGGTTCAAATTACCTAGTTCAATAGCAATGGCCTTCACTCTGTTTATAAGTGGCCTCACAAATAACCTATACAGAAAAATTCCTCTTAAGTCATTCCAAATGAAATAAAAATAAAATTTAAAGATTTAATACATTTTGCAACTTATTAATAAAATTATTTTCAAATTCGTAATTAAAAGTGACGAAAGTTTAATTTTAAAATAACTTAAATTATGGAAATATATAGGGGCCGCGGTAGCCTAGTGGTCAAGGTCGTGGATAGCGGCTGGCGGTTTTCGTTCAGTCGCGGGTTCGATCCTTGACCACCAAAGACCCGCCGTGTAGCCGGGGCTGATGCACGTTAAATCTGTTCGGGGCCCAAAGTCCTCCCGTTGGCGTGGTGTGGATGTTAGGAGAGGGGGGTGCCAGCTCAGGTGTCGTCCTCGTCACTTGACCGTGGTTCAAAATTACGAGGTCCGTCGCCAATAGCCCTCGTGTTGCTTCTAGTGCGACGTTAATAAAAAACTAACTAAAAAACTATGGAAATATATATGGTGTTTACCTCTTCGTGATTTTTTATCTTCGGTAAAATTGATTTAATTCATTATCTTTTACTTATCTAGCCATACAGAATTAATGCACTTTTATCATTATTGTTCGAAGAAAACAGTTACAAAATTCATCATTTAAAATTTTAATGATCAAAATATTCTTCAAATGTAATTATATTTCAATTCCATTTCAAATGTTTTATATCTTCTGAAGGTGCTTGATCAAATTTAGGCATTAAAATGTTGATCCAAAAAGGGAATGATTGAAAGGCGATATGTGTACTATTATTTTAATAGATATTTCTCTCAAACTTTTTTAATTATACATTATACCCTACATATCTCTACAATGATTATCTGATTGCTGTTAATTGTTTTCTATTTACTATCTGTATTCAAAATATTGATATCATGTATTCAATTTTAAATCTATCAATTAAATTGACTAGCAGTAAGTCACTTAACAATGATACAATTTGAATATTTTATGAACTATACAACATGTTATTTAAAGTTAAATACCCTCTTTGGACTCAAATAGAGTAATTAAAGCTAAAGTTAATAGGAATCTAGAACTTTCTTCAGTAAAATTTTGTAATCAGAAACATATTTTGTGTCCTTATTATCCCTGCAAATATACAAGTCCTGGACATAATTTAACCTAAATTACGTCGTGTAGTTTGATTGTTTATTTTCGTAAGCAATGCAGTATAATTCCTTAATCCTCTTTTTTGAAAGGTATATTTTCAATTGGAAACCTAACATATTTAAACAATTATTAAGAGGGGGCTTATTTCAAAAAGATTTCACTGATGTTGCTCCGATATTGTTATATTATGATTTACTCACATTAAGCAGCGTCAGCGTTTGTTTTACCGTGAACATGTTTTAAAACTCATCAATGACAGGCATGCTATATTTTCATTATTATCAACATTTTGATTGATTAATTGTTTATTAAAATCACCCTTAGGAAGATCACGAGAGCTAATGGTGCTCGGTCAAGTGATGAGGATGACACCTAAGCTTGTACTTCCCTTTCCAAACTTTCACATCAATTTAATGGTAGAGCTTGGATCCTCGACTGATTTAAGGTACATTAGATCCACTGTATGGAGGGTCTTTCATGGAATTAGGATTCAAACTCATGAATCGACCGAACCAACGCCAACCGCGGGTTCATGGCAAGAATCATTAGGCTGTAGCGGCCACTTCATTATCGTCAAGTGAAAGTGACAAAATTAAGTTCCTCAGAGAAAACGGTTTCTAATCTCTAACGGTTATTACACGATTTAATGATATTTAAATCATAGGAATTTTCTGCAGGGGGGGGGGGGGCTACATGTGCAGGATTCCCTAATTTTATTGCAAAGTTATTCACAACTAAAATCTTGTAATATTAAAAATTGTAATGTAGTTTAACTAACCCAAGAAAACTATTCACAATACAAAGGTTTTGATATGTTCGTCTAGTAATTTTGTTGTTTATTTCTTAACAATGTCTTCATTTATAAATAACACTTTAAATTTATTTATATAGTGGAATGAAATCTTGCAATTTTTGAAATTTAACACAAATTTAACATATTTATTGCCCAATACTTCCCAAGTGATTGTAAAAATCTCAAAATTTTTTATTTGCTTCAGTTCACAGCAAAATAAACAAAAGATTTTACATACAAAGACACTTTCCTCAAATTTAACATAACCATCATAATAAACCAAAATTACCTTTTATCAAACATATTTTTAAATTTATTTAAAATATTCAGATTATTTCTTATCCTTTTGTAGTATAGTCATTATCATCAATATGAAATATTTTTCTGATTGCTACGCATCATTATATACTTACTTTTAATAATTAAATCACTGTGTTTCATATTTTGTAGTAGGAAATATCTCCGTGGAAAACACGATTTTGATAATGAACAATTCATAACTAACAAAATAACTATGTATAATTTAGAGAAGTCATTCAAAAAGCTGTATCACACACACAAGGGAAAATAATTTTTCGTTAATCTTCTTTTGAATCATTAAAATCAAAGAACATACATTGATTTATTCAAAACCTTAATGGCGATTTATCTCAAATGCCCCATAATATTGAAATAAATAGTGTTAAGAATTAAGAATTTGCAATAATATATATTTTTGTTATTAGCTGACATTTCTTCATTGTAGAAATGAATAACATTTACATGCATAAATAATAATAGTGTAAGAAAATATATTTCCCAACATAAGTAAGTAATAATGATCTGAGGAGGTACTTGACCTATACAATATTTTTATACAGTATTGCATAAGAATTAAAGAGAATGTTCTTTTACAAAATGTAATAGTTAAATCAGAAATTCTATAAGACAAAGTATATTTAAGTTACAGACAAAAAAATAAAACACTTTTCATAGCTATTTAAGTAAATAAACTTATATCTCCCTCATAAATTAAAAACGATTGAAAAATTTCTCAAAATGAAGCATTTAAGAAATACCTAGATTCAAGATGCTGCACTAGACAAAATTGCAAAACAATCTGAAAATTAATATGTACTAAATTTTCATTCAGTATTGAAAGGATGCTTCGTGAGTTGCGAAAAAGCTCGAAAAACGTTTGCGAATACTGACTTTGAGAAGTAAAAGTTATTCATAAAACGTTTGATAATATCGTTCTTTTTCTCTATAGTGTTCAATCTGCCATGATACACTGTTTACACCTTCTCCAGTTAGGAGTGAAGACATTGTTTAGTATGAATGAAGATTATAAGATTGTTAATTAGATTCTTTCTGATTTTCTCTAGAGATTTCAAACCTAGTTTATTCATAAATTGCAGATTTTAACCTCTCCACAGTTAAGTACCTATTCGCGAATACAAACAACTTCTATACTCTATCAAAGGATACCGTCTTACCGGAATACGATGCGAGTGCCTCCTAAAATAGCTTCGACAGCGTTTATTCTTAATCTCACGAAATCCAACATACACGTAAGAAGACTTCCGCGCACATCACACTAACACTCTTCTTATTACTCTCCTACCATTTTTCGTTTACCCTCTTTTTCTCTTTCTCACTACACTTCTATTTATAAATCAACTTTGCTTTAATGACTGGAAGTTGAGTTGTTTAAATCATGTAGGTTTCAGGGAAAGTCCACAAGGACAGTTGAAGGGAAGTAAGTTTCATATTGTTACAACTATAATCAAAGTTCAAATCGTACGTTTGACTGAATGCATATATTTGTGCAATAGAAACGATACACATACTTCAGTCACTCAGGATGAAACAGAGAATATATTTTACTCCTTCCTAAAATTCAGTATGCATAACTTCTTTGTCACATTAATTTATATTATGCATGGAAATTAAACATATCTTATGAACAAAACAAAAACAGAAATTCCACATGATTATCCTTTTCTGACGCAACGAATATAAAATTTTAATAAAATTGTTGAAAACGAATTGGGATATTTTCAACAGTAAAATATAAAAGGAGGAATTTATTCCAATAGTGTTCGATTCTTTAATAATTACTACATCAAACAGACGCGAATCTGAAAGAGTTGTTTCTACGGCGGTATTATTTTATTCAAAATTTAGATCTTGATTAAGAAATCAAAGTGTCAATCAGTTACTTTTCTCTGGTGTCTATTTTTTATAACATATTGACAAATAGATCACGTATTTAATTATATAGTTTGTCATTGATCTCATTAAGAAAAATTAGTGTGTAAGTATTATTTATAATTTGTTTCTAAATCTATTGAATTTCGCTTATATTTTTGTTCATAAGGCAATTTACTTTCATATACTTTTGTCCCAGTGAGCAAGAATCAAGTTAAATGTTTATTACAATGAATGATTTTTTTTTCATATTCATGATTTAATATATATACACCTGCAATTGAAGTTAATTAAATTGCCAACATTTTAAATTATTTTTTTCTCCTATAAATGACTGCGATACAGAAAAAAACCTACATTTTAGAGCATTATCTACCCTTAGATCTACAGAGGTGTTAAAAGACTCATTGAACTGAAGAATTGTTTGTTCATTCATGGTACATTTAACCAACTTCTGTTAAATCAAACAGAAAATATCCTCTTACTTCAAAGAATGTTGGTCCTACAAAAGATTATTTTCTGAAAGGACATCCAGTGAATTGGTGGTTTGTTGATGCACTTCGAAGTAATTCCGGAGAAGTTTCATTTAAATATTTTCTGCTTGGCGCACTATAAATTTGTCGTGGCACCAACGAGAGCTATTATTATAATGAGATTTTCTTGCTTGTTACAGTTTTCGATGATTTTACGGTGGTGGGGGCTAACATTCAGATAAACTCAAGGAGATTTTTCTTTGATGGCACTCTCATGCGAAGAGTACTAACTTATTGAAAAGTTGCATCTTTTTAGCGAAACATAAATAATTCCTAATGAAATTTATTAATTCGGCTAGCATTTCACTAAGAGAAAAAATAATATTAAAAACTGGGAAAAGTTTGGTAACATTTATTTAGAAGTTATATGCATGAAAAAAATAATGTATACGGAAGTGTTCTGGGATTTAAAATACAAACTTGGAGAGAAGGGAGATAACATCCGAAGGATTCGTAATCACGAAGAAAGGATGATCAGAAATGAATAAATAGGGCTGTTCTCTCAAGATCGGTTGAGTATGGTCAGCACAAAATCTTTTCACGAGCACCGAGTTAATTGATATTCATGCTTTGCCTAGTTAAAGCTACTATTTCCTAACAACCTGTATCATTTTCCAATGACCGTAATATTGCGGTGGATGACGCTGTATATACAAACCAGTGACGTGGTTTCCTCGCAATCAGCCCTCTTCAGTAAACATGCTACCTGGTTTACATATATAATATTTTAATGACATCATCACCGATAATACTGTGGCCATAAGATAATGGCTCGGCTTTTCTAATAAACCATAGCTTAAAGAAAATGGACGGGATGCTATACGATCTTGCCGGGAAAGATTTTCAACGAAGCGTCTAACAAACCACCAAGTGTTCGCTTATGTGCATCAAAACCTTCATCAGAACCACCATATGGATCCTTCACTGTATTTATGCTAAACACCAGACGACCGCGATCAAGTATAGTATTGGATTATTTGATTTTTTATTTACGCCGCTCTTAGAAGCAACACTTGTGTTATTGGCGATGACCTCGTAATTTTGATCCTCGGTCAAGTGAAGAAGAAGACACCTCAGCTAGCACCTCCTTCTCTAAACTTCCCCACCGCGCCTAAGAAAGGACTTAGGACCTCAACTTATTTAACGTGCATAAGCCCCACTTCTCTGTGGATCGTTAGCCGTATCAGGGCTCGAACTCACGGCTCATCAAAAGCAACGCATCCCGCGAGTTCATGAACATGACTACCGCAGCCCCACAACAATATTGCAAGACGGTGTGTTGCATGCTGTGAGTAAATATATATATAAAAAAAATTTAATTTTGTTCATATTGAACTGCGGTAATCATTAGTAATGTGGGTTTCTTTTTTTTTTTTTTTTTTTTTTTTTTGTATCAAGAAACTAAGTAGTGTTTAATGACTCTTTGGTTTCATACAAATTTGTTTTTAAAAATAAATTTGTTTGCATTAAAATTCAGTTTACGATTCAAATTTTTTTGAGAGCTACATTTAAACATTTTATTTTACTATCGAATAAAGAATTTCGAAAACTTATTTTAATTATTTTGATAATTTACTGAAAAATTCTGCAACTGCGTTCTTTTGATTGCTTATTAAACTCAAAATAAAAGCAATACATGAGTTATTTATAACAGATGTAGTAATTTCGTGGCATATTCAAGAGAATGATATTTGCAATGGTTTTCTGGCTCCCATATCCACGTCACTCCAATATCAACATTTTGATCCCCGAAAGATTTAGCATGCATTAACCCCTCTAAACAACGTCTAGTGGAATAAGTATTCGAACCCACAGCTCGACTGAAACATAGTCGCCCACGGTAGCTCGATGTCATGATCACTCTGCTACAGTGGCCTTCAAGCCAATTGAAATAAATTTTTCTAAACATTTTTGACTTTTATCTACCATTAATGTTAATTTGGAGTCATTAACGAAGAATGTGTTAAAAATCAATTAGTCATACATGCTTTTTTTTAAAAAAAAAATTATAATAAAGAAGCTAAATACAGAAAAAATAATTGTTTATGCATTTAGTATTTGGTCTTAATGTCATTACATTTATATTATCTAGTACATATACTGTTTTACCTATTAATACTAATGCAAAATGCAAAAAGGCTTCAGTAATATGTTGTACAACTTTAAAATAAGGATACCATATTTGAATGAAATGAACTAAAACAGAAGCTTTCAAAAAGATATTTGATCTGCTTTAAATTTTTATTGCAGCATTGTCATATTATTTGATTTTGGAAATGTGAATATTTTTGTTTCGTAAGTATCGTCGTAGGAAGAAATATTTCTGTAATTTACAGTTTATTTAAGCAGAGAGATTTGTAATGTTTCTTCAAGTGAAAAAGTTAATTTATAACACCACCAGAGTAACATCTGGTCTATCAAATAGATATTTTTCACCGAAAAAAGATTTTTTGCGCTTTTCTTATTTCCTTTATTTATATTTCTAGAGCAGTGCCAATGTTTTCTAACGATAACTTTTGCTATATTTACTTCGCCTTATTTATATTTAATTATTAAAATAATAGAAATTAAAAATATCTATCTGCTTTTGTTTCAAATTATGAAAGTCAGATTTTAAAAAAGAGTTTTTACTGCAGTTCTTTATTTATTAACATTTTTCTAAATTTTAGATGTTGAAAATAAGTTTCTGTTTTCATTTGAATTAAAATGTTTTGCTAGTAACTACTTCATAATTATAGGAAAATGATTGCACTTCAAATTAACAGTTCATTCACAAATTTGTAAGTGTAAGAAAATATATACGTTATTTATAAAAACATTTAAAATAAATATATGCAAACAGCATCAAATGAGATATGCCTGATTCAAAATTCCTTAAAAATATACTATGTGATATTTCCTGAGAAGTGTAAAATATCTCCATTTGTATCAATATATACTTTAGCATTAGAGTACGGTTTGTTTTAGTTTTATTTGAAATGTAAAAAAACATTTGAATAGACTTGATCAAATTTCTTTTCAGAAAGAAATAATTCGCATACCATATTTTTCTTAGTATTAGCCACCCAAGGGGCTTTTGTTTTCTATATCCTATAAATGTCGTACTTGACCACTTCTCAAAAATTTATAAAGTTTTTGCATATATTTTTTGATATCTGATTTCACCAGTAACGAACTTAATTTTCAAAAGAACGTCATAATAAATTTCTACAGAATTTCTTTTATTGCATGTATAGTACCTGCTTTCACCACTAATGAACTCAATTTCCAAAAATCTGTCGTAATAAATTTCCCACAATTTTTTTTATTAGATTGAAGTGAAACAAATAAAAAAATTAAGTATTTTATTTACTTATCGATTTATATATTGCGTTAAAGCATATGTAAACTGGAATTAAGATAGGACTGAAAATAAATAACATTATTCAGAATTTTAAACTTTGAGGCAGTCTTTTTTTTCCCCCTCAAGAATTTCAAATTCCGTCCTTTTAGTTTGGCTTTCTTCTTTGAGATTTTTGGGGTCAAATGATTATAATATTGATTTACTACTATTAGCCACCCAAGAGACTATTGTTTTAGGAGGATCAATTTTGGCGTACCAGATCCTTTTTTTAATCATTTATCGATTACCCCAATTTAAATTATATTTAGTTTAAATATATTAATTTAATAATATTTATCGTTTTCTTTCATTTTAATTACATGTAGCTCATACAATATTCAATTTAAAAATTTATCGTTTGCTTTAATTTTAACTACATTTAGCTTAAATATATTCAATTTAACATTTTTTGTTTACTTTCATTTTAATTACAAGTAGCTGATATAATTATTAAATAATAAATTTATCCTTTCCTTTAATTTTAATATCGGAAAAATTTACTATTCTCCATTTCTCGATATTTCATCGTTTTCTTTAATTCTTATATTTAATTGTGTAATTTAATAATAATTAAAAAAAAGCACACCTCTTTAGTGGCTAAATCTGTTCGTTGCAAAACTGTGCATAGAACTTTTCAATTTTTGAAGTTGTCCTATTTCTTTTCAGATAACATTCACAAACTACAACGTTTCTTCATTTAAATGTAACATACCAGTTTTGTTAAATAAATATAATTAAATTCTTAGAAATCAAAGCATTCAGTCTGAAATTATTCTGAAACATACTAAATCCGAAAATACACTGAATCAGAACTGGGAGATGATAATTTAAATTCCCAGAAGGGAATAACATATTCAAGCGTAATCTCCATAGCACACACATTTAATTCCTTGATGTTTGTTCCAACGTCAGCAAAATGGATTGCCTACAGAGGTATATTCCATCGCTCACGAAGCAATTAGCGAAGTAAATATTAAATGTCCTCCCTCTGCCATATTCGTAAAGTAAATGAATCATTTTCGTCATTTTCCTTTCAGCATGACATTCAGAAATTTAAAAAAGGAACGAGGTATTAAAAATGCATTTTCAAAGGAATGACACCACTTATATTTTATCGCCTCACTTAACCAGAAGAAATTTTAAAGAGATGAATTAGAGATAAATTATGCGAAACTGAATAATTTAATCAAAATTATACAACATATGTATGAGAGTTAAATTAGAATATTTGGAAACAGGCATTCATATATTTCTGAAGAAACATGTTACTCTTACTCGACTTCGATAACACTGATAAACAAGAATTTTTTTTTCTTGGGAAATTTTCAGAAATTTAAGTAATGATATATTTTGGAATTTAGAAGTATTCATATAAAATTAAAGTTTTTTCTCATTTTTGAGATATCTGTGTTTAACGCTATTTTATTGCCTTTTAAAGTATTTTGTTTCAACAGAAGAATGAACCTAGAAGTGAGTGATACAGTATTTCTTCGAGAGAGTATTATAAAGTTTTGATTATTATGCTAAGAAATAACCTATTTACTCTCGTCAATATTTCTTTAATAAAAATAGAATGTGTATTTATAAGATCAAATATTTGGAAGCTTATGAAAAATGTTCAATCTGAAACTGTTCGTACTAAGATAGAAAATTGACGCACGACTTTCATTGAAGGACGTTGTGTCGAAAATGCTCTGGAGAATAACATATTTACAAATAACTACAAAAGTATAGTTCAAAATATGTCATAAATTAAATAATACTTAGATCGTCATATGTCATTAAAACTTCTATTCTTACTCTCTTACCCAGACATTTTTCCAAATAATATGGGGACAGTTCGAGATGAGCATGATAACGATTTCAATAACTGCTACATACAATGGGATCTCTTTATCTATTACAATGGAATTTAGCAAAGTTTGCTGACCACTGTTGGTTCATCAAGTATGTACCAAACAACAATACAATAAAAAACAGGTACTAATTAACCAAAATTAATTCTTTTAAAAAGTGTTGGGAATGTAAAATGCGTAAAGGTGTATTGGAGATATATATAACGCACTAGTGTAATGTCTCCTAAACTTATATTGTAATAAACTATAAATACATATCCTTCATTTAATAAAACTAAAAGCCAACTATAAATTTCTATTATTTTCATGTAATCAAGAATGCATCCAATTTAAATATTAGCTTCAAATAAGAGCAAAAAAAATTTAAAAGTCAATTTTTGCTTGGGACTGTAATTATTAGATATAGCGAGAGGTCACACACTAATTATTCACATTTGTGGAAGTCATTCACTATTTTAAAAAATCTTTTATTCTAATCTTCTAATATTTTATTAATTCTTCTGATTTTAATATTTTTCTTAATTATTTAATTTTATGAAACGCATACTATGGTGTCGTTTAGGTTTCCAAGTGGTGTAGATGTACGCTTTTCTGGTACCAAGGTTGGGTTTTGAGTTCCTGGTAAAACATAAATGTTATAAATAGCGTACTTAATGTGTAAATAGTCTACAACATGTGTACAGAAAGCTGCTTTTATTCTAGATGGAGTGCCCCAAGGGAGTGTTCAAAGTATCACACTCCATTCTGACAATTACTATATCATTCTGAATATCCCACTATCAGTTAAAGCTTTATTTAATGTTAAGGGCTTCGAAATTCAGGCTCAGGGGGAAAAGAAATAATATTGAAAAGGACATTTCAAAAGGTTTTAAATAAAATAACAGATTGGAAAATGAAAAAAGTCATCTGCTTCACTTTGACAAAAACTACATGTGTGCATTTCTGTAGATAAACGAGACTTCATCCTGATCCAGAAATCTATCGTAATAATGTTATAATTGATGTAGCGGACAATATTAAATTTTTATAATTCATATCTCACAAAAAAATAATGTTTCGCAGTCTTACTTTACAACTTTATAAACATTGTGAAAAAGTGATGAATATATTGAAGGTTTTATCATATACTTTATGGGGTTCTGATCACACTCATTTGCTATGCATATACCATGCACTCGCTCAATCAAAATTAGATTAAGATTACATGATATATGTTTCAGCCAGAAAATCTATTTTGTGTAAACTAAGTGCTGTACGACGTTGTTGCGGAGAGTTTTGAACATCGTCTATCCAGAGTTTATATTTTCACAGCTTCGAACCATCCTTAGAGTTAAGGTGATAACTTTTGTCCCTTCAATATCATTTTAGAAATGCCTCATCATTGAAGTTTTTATCATTTAAAAAAAATCTTTTTTTTGTTCTTATATAGTCTATATCGCCCCCAAAAAATATCAACACCACTTTTTAACAGAAAAGTGTAAATATTAACTGACGACGATGAGCTCTGTGATGAAAGCAAATAAGGACTTCTTTACCTCGGTAGTAACAGAGTTTTAATTTTAAAAATTCTTTTAAAATTTTTAAGAAATAGGACGTTGCTCAAAATATTTACTTGCAACTTTTTAATGACTTTACGAAACACTATCATGATTTCACTCACATCAATACTGACGGTTCTAAATCAATAAATCACGTTGGGGCCTCATATTTTATTTATAGTTTACTTTATGATTTTCAACTTCGTCTCTCGTGTTTAATTTTTACGAAGTAGATTTCCACTATTAATAAAGAGTTAAAAAGTGTCTTATGTCAACCCAATGAAAATTTCATAGTCTTCACGGGATTCCGTGAGTGTATTGAAATCTTTAAATCACCCAAACCGTTTATCTCATCCACACTGACCATTGATACATTTAAAAAATTCCCAACTTTGAGTTTGAAAACATCCAATTGATATTTTTTGAATACCTTCCCACGTGTTTATCAAAACCAACGCCGTGGTAGATGCTGCAGCTACATCTGCATCCGATGCAAATTCTACTTCATTCCATATGAAGATATCATAAAGATGCATTAAATCAGCAATTCATGATTACGGATAAGATCAATAGAATTTGTAAATCAATAACAAAATGCATTATGCGGAACCCTCATTTCTCACTAGAATTCATCAGCATTGAGAAGATAAGACGTTATTTTAACACGTCTACGAATCGGTAGCATTAGATTTATATATAGATACATCTTTTATGGAGAATGTAACCCTATATATAACTGTATTTGTTATCTGATAGTGAGACAATCTTAACTGAATGCTTCGCTTTTAACTATGTTCATTTTAAACAAATTAAATCCTACACTATATTTTTAATTGATTTGGAGATGGGGGAAAACCCAAAACCAAGTATTTTAAAGGATTTTATGTCTTTGGTTTCAATACATGTATGTACATAATGTTATTAAACTTTATTTTATTCTCGACTATGATCTTGAATTTCAAATTGTTTTAATTAGAAAATTAGAAACATCTTCATCTTGTGTTTGACACAATGGGACAAAGTTTGCTAGAGTCCTTATCCCAGCTGGGCTATGAGCTCTGATCTATTGTACTGTGTGAATTAGCATGACTTTGGTTTCCACTCTTGTCCAGAAGCTTATTAAAAAAGTTTTATTTGCAATTTACAGGTAGGTTGGATGTTTAGTTCAAAATGTCCCATGAGGACTCAGTGCCATAAATACCACACAACTAATTAATGATATCCTATAATTTTAGGAATTTTAAATTTCTTCCTGTTTATATCTTCAATCAAAATTAAAATCAAATGGCATATAAACCTCTCTAATTTCTAAAAGATATTTTGAACACATGAAAATGGTTTCGCAATCTTTTATTTTAAAGAGATATTTGGTTAAAGAGAAGTGTTAAATGTACGCCAAATTTGCCGGTTCGTTAACAACGTCCGTTCATTGTGACGAGTATGTTTGTGGTAACCCTGATAAATTTTCTAGTAAATAACTAATACATTAGTCCACTGATCTTAATTACTATTCATTAGAGTACAGTTTTAGATTTTTTTATACAGCTGACGATTTCTTAAAAATATAACAATGTGGAGTGATCCTACTTATTGTAATTTTGTAACTTACAACTGAAAATAATGATTTACGTTTGTTTGTTTGTTTTTAATTTGGAATCAAAATAATCTGTTTTATGAACCTAAAAAGAGGAGTAAAAGACGAATTTTTGCTACAGTTTCAATTCTGTCATACAACATAGAAATATGTTGATAGGCAGTGAAAAACCAGAATAAAATGCTAACATATTGTCTTTGCTAAATACATTTATGTATTAAATAACATTTTAAGCTATCCCTGACATGACAATAAATTTGATATAAATAGTAAAACTCATTGAATTTAAAAACAAATAATAACTAGAGGTTTTTTGCATTTCCTGTTCCCCAATTTCGTTCCTTATTAAATATCGTGAATTTCCCTTAAATGAAGAAGCTTTAACGATAAGACTAAAAATCATTAAGAGGCAACTTGAACTCTTATTTATACATTTGCAATCTTTCTTTGTGCTCAACTTTTTACTTTCAACATTTCACTTATCTAATTCATATTACTCTAAACTAATTACTTTCAACATTTCATTTATCTAATTCATATTACTCTAAACTAATTACTTTCAACATTTCATTTATCTAATTCATATTACTCTAAACTAATTACTTTCATCATTTCATTTCTTCTTTTAGTTTCCGCTATAGGCAGAGTAACAAAGTATCGCTACGTTTTGAAAGCATAGATTGGGTAAATAACAATACAACTAAGATAAAAGAAAACTAGCTATAATTTTGCTGGAACCAAAATCTTAAAATTAAATTCCGACTTATAGTTGATGGATTTTTAGGAGTACACAAGCTTTGCAGGTTTAAACGCCCAATATGTTTGAACATTGAGATTTTTGAATATTTCTTCGGTTCAACCTTGCCCAGAGCTACGTATTTTATGATATTAGCAGAGAAAATTTACATTAGAATTTAAAAGGAAAAATAAAATTGAAAAAAACATATTTAGTTTAAGAAGTTTAATCGGAGAAAATTAAGTAAAGTATATTAGAGAGAACTCCATTGGTGGCTAGGCAGGAGAGAGTGTATTCTAACGTAAGCTCCTGATATTCTGACATCAAATAGCATCCAATTATAAATTCTCGTGACTTAAATGGAAAATCTGCCATTCGGAGGTATATCCAGATGTGTTGTTATCAGGTGCTGCTAGATTTGTTGAGGTAGAGTTTTTAAAAATAAGTTTGCTTTTCATTACTAAATTGTATATTTGTATGCTGTGGGTATTTTTAAACACTTTCTCCAATTTTTATTCGAACAATATGAAAGTCTGCACACAAGCAGGGTGTCTTTTTTACCTTTGAATTTGGAATAAAAATATTTTCCTAATGAAATAATTTTTTTCTACCGTCTATAAAAAATTAAATATATTTTAAAATTTGTTCCAAAATACTTAATAAGTATGTAACAATTCAACTCACCTGATATACACTAACGGGCATTAAAATTGCAACACCAGGAAGGAATGATTTGATCATCGTTAAAATCCCATGAAAGGTAGAAGAAATTAGGATAAGCAAAGGATAAGTATTTCGGCTCATTTAGATGAGGCAGGAAGGAGAAACGACATCTGAAGCACTGCATAAAATAAAAGTTGTGTCGGGGATTTCTCATTCGGAAAGCGCTTTATAAGTTCGGAATTTGCTCAAAATATCGCGTTATGCCTCGAATATGAAATGCTTACCAACAAATTCGATAGAGGCAGGATCGTTGTCCATCGAGAGTGTGGAAAGATATTGCGACGGGCAATATCATTCCGTGATATTGCCCGACGCACTGGTAGAAATCCAATAATTGACATGCGATTATGGAATCAATGGGTTGCCGAGGGTCATATTGAACGGCTCTCTCTCCCATGACTAACACCCGAGAAGACAGATATATTGTGATGTCGGCCCAGCGAAACAATACAACCACATCACGGACCATTAGTCAGGAAATGGGTATGTTTGCAGCAACCCTAGTATCCGCTCCAATGATTTGACCGCGTTTGTAGAAGCGTGGACTCTCAGCACTGCGACCATAACTTAGACTCCCCTTGACATTGCAGCATAGAGAGATACGGCGACTTTGGTGCGCCGAACGAGAAAGCTAGATATAATGTTGTTTTTTCAGACAAGTCCCGGTACTGCATGCAGTATTCTGATGGCCGTATGCGTATCTGGAGTCTACGAGAAGATCCCTGGTATTCGATATCAGCATAAGGGCCTTGCACCTGGTATGATAGTTTGGGCAGCCATTGGGTACACGACATACACATCTCTAGTTCGGATCGACGGTAATTTGAACGCAGATTGGTACATTTCTGACATCCAGGACAGACTGTCCAGTAATTGTGCCAAACGTCTTATTCCAACAAGATAATGCAAAACCACTTGTTGCACTTCGTGTTCGTACCTTCTCCGATACACAGGATATTCGATTGTTATCCTGGCCAACAAATTTGCAGATGGTCTCCAGATATGTCACCCATTGAAAACATCTGTTCATGGGTTGCTGAGAGACTGGCCCCTCCAACCTCTCCATCTAATACGGTTGATGAAGTGTGGAATAGATTTGAAGCAACATGGAATGAGTTGCCTGTTTCTGTTATCCAATCCCAGTTCGACTCCACGCCTAATCGGGTAAAGGCCGTTTTCGCTGCAATGGGTAGCAGCGGTTTCTGCTAATTTCGCACCTCTGTGAACCCCCCAACTGCTTGCAAATTTAATCATATTGTCTCAATGGCATACTGTTCAAGTACAATAAATATTTTTTTCAAGTACTTTAACTTCATGGTGTTACAATTTTAAAGGCCTGCAGTGTATATATCATTCCTTGACCTTATATTTAAACTCAACCTTTACAACTGGACTGAAATTGAGGCCAAACATTCCTTCCCCTTAGTACTTTTTGAACCGAGGAGAAAGTTTCTTCACCCTCACTGGGAAGTCAGGTATGTCAATTTTCGCTACATGTGACACTGTTAATGTTTTTAAATTTTTAATGGGTATGGTAAGGGTTGCTGAATTTTAGTCATTAAGCATTTGTGAATAAGAAAGATCCTAATATTTGGATCAATATTATACTACAATATTTTTTTTTCTAAATTCCTGGTTCCCCTTTTTAATTTAATTTGAAAACATTCATATGCATATTTTGTTTTTATGAGTATTCTGAATTGTTTAATATGCATGTTTTAAATAATTTGTAACCTTGAAATAGATAATTTTTAGAGTTTGTTGTATAGCATTTCAGAAATATTGAGAGAGTAGAATTTACATGAATTACATGTTGAATAGTAATTGTATATGAATAACAAAAGGATTCTATTCATTACTTTTATTTGCCACTAATTCTAGATTATGACTACTCGGGTACCATGGCCTTTTTGTGACCAAAAATAATAAAATGAGATCTAAAAAAATAATTTTCAACTTGACTCAATACGTTTCAAAGCTACAGAGTGCAAATCTAAAGTATGGCAAACAAAGGCAGAACTTTTAACTTACTTCATACATTCCAATGAAAAAACATATGTAAAACATTTTTTTGAATTATAAATCTTTTTCTGAACCTTCATTCTCAAGAGGGGAAATATATTAACTTATTTTTTAATTTTTGAATAAAGCAAAATTCTCTGATACATCTAAATCAGCCTCGTTATTATCTTCCAAAATGTTATTTTCTAATTCTTCTTCAAACTCTGAATCACTATCATCAAAATTTTCATCGTCTAAATCCTTCATCAAAAACTTAATTAATTGACTTAAACTTAAGAAATTGAAGAAAATACAAGAAAAAAGAAATATCCCTTTATCATGGACAGCGTAAAATTATCGAATAGAGTATTCATTTTCAGAATAGGAACTGGTTGTTCCTAAACGTCACCAATTATGAGGACACCTGATAGAACACCGCGATAACACCTGATTCACCTAGCACAACTTGATAACGTTGGAGAAAAATATCCCCACCCAACTCTAAACAATAGTAGCACAACCGTAAACAGGGTCGGGAAAATCTTTCTGAAAATAAGGGGGATGAACTGTCTGAATAACTTTGTATAGCGGTTGTACGAAGTAAATGAGAAAAAATATTTTGCTACTTTATGTGTAACGCCAAGTTGTAAAGGTCATTTAAGTTTTTATGATCATAAATTATTAACTTAACTTATGCCGGTAAATGGGAAAGATGGATGTATTATTTTTTATATTTTATGAATTTCAATAATCCCTGATTTTGTTTAAAATTTTACATCACTCACTACAAAATACACCTCAGTATAAAGAAAATTTGTCACACATCCCTCGACAACTTCTTTAAAATTCTATTAGATCATTGAAATATAAATAATTCAGCATCTATAATTATTTGTAACATCTCTTATAGCTTAATTTATGAGATAAAAGTATAAAATTTAGAAAAAAAAGTAGTGTTTTTTTTCTTTTTTAAAAAATAAAAATGTATAAACACTAAAAATGCCGAGCTATTTTTATTTCAAAACTCTGAATATGAATGTACTCCAATGATTAAGTATCAATTATTTTCTTTTCTCGAAAAGACAACAAGTATTTTTTTCCGCCTTCTTTAAAATTTTATTAAGAAATACGATTACAAAAGTCAGCAAAAGAATAAAAATGTTAAGTTCCTAATAATGCATTTAAAATAATATATTTGTCTCAATTTTTTTTATCAGTAAATCCTGTTTAAAATTACTGAAAAAGGAAAATTATGTAAGAAATTTAAAATACATACTAAGAAGGAGTACTTAGTAAAGAATTATTACCAGTAAATATCATAAATATCAATGTTCTAACATATCTTTATAATACGTAAATTCAATTTGTATTTCTAGTAAAAATAGAATTTCTTCTTTTCATTCTTTTTTCATCCGTAAAAAAAGTCCTTTTATATCCTCTTAAAGCAACATCTTTCTTAAAAGTCTAAATTTTGAGAATTAAAGCAATTCCTATTTTTATGGAAAAAGAAAAAAAAACATCAGTTCCGATTACTTACATTATTTATTTATACTGCTAGTCATTTTTGACAAAAGTAATTTTAAAAATCGTTTGGTGAAAACTTTGTAGAGATTGTTAAATGAAAAGAATAAAAGAATAAAAAGAACTCCTTGGGAAAAAGAATTCCAATATAATTTATATTTCATTCATTTATAACTTTCCATACTTTGAATAATGAAAATCAAGAAAAAAAATTGTCATGAATGTGATTAAAGTAATAAGCAATAAATATACCAAAATTATTTGAATATTTTAATGCAATATATAATATAGTAAGATTTGCAATTATTGTAAAATATATAGAGAATCAAATATTAATGTCCTCATAATAAATACCGTTCTTTTCTTGTACAAGATCAAATCCAAAACGGCCTTTTTTTTCCCGAAGTAGTCTCAAATTATCAGCATCATATTTCAGTTTCATTACATTGCGAATTTTTTTTTTTGTGATTTGGAATAGAGAAAAATATATAATATTAACTATATATTTAGTGGACTCAATGTCGTAAAATATAAAAACTTTTTTACTCTCAAGACATAAATCTTTTTTTGTGTGTGTTTTCTACCAATCTAATAAATTTAATGTTTTTAATTAGGCACATTAGGGCATATATTTTTATTCAATTGAATATTACTGTTAAGATTTACAAACTCGAATCGATGGAATGTCTCACGAGTAACCTTCACAATAAGGAACTTTGACGAATGAGCAGATAACCTTTCAGGTTCAATTGTTTTATGAAACAGATTTTTTTAAGAAATTTAATGAATAATATTTCACAACCAATAAAGCTTTTATGAAAATCATGATTAACAGTATTGAATTTTAAAGAAGTTATACATAAAAAAATATTACATTAGTGGCAATAATTCAATAGTATTACCATTACAACTCATTTATTAATAGTATTTCAATAAAAAAAAATGTAATAGCAATTATCATCAAATATATTTTTTGAATTCTGTTTCAAAAGTTTTATTTATCTTGAAAACAACTAGAGCTATTTTGATAATAAGATTCTCTTGCTTGTTAATATTTTTACAGTACAGTAGAGTTGTAAAATTCAATTAAACTCAGGTTGAAGATTATCTTTAATGACACTCAGTTAATTCTCACGTAGTGTGCGTGAATATCTGTGCTATCAACCTTCAATTAGGCATAACTAATTCATATTTCAATTTAATCTTTCGAGCATTTCATTAGTAGAATAAAAAGCAATGAATTATGTAAGGCTTTGTTATAAAAAAGAGACACTAAAATTAGATGTCATGTTAGATTTTATACTACTCTATTAAAAAACTACACATGCGTGAGTAGTTATAATTTAATCTGTTTAAAAAAGAATTTCATCTTACCTTATATCATAAAATGTATGTACCTAAGAAAATTACCTCTCTTCACATTATTATTTGGACGCTTATTATAAGCAGGAATCACTAGAAGAAGAAAAAAATTGCTTCTAAATATTTAATATATGCGAATTCAACAAGAGTTTCATTTACTTCAATTGAACTAAGTATTGCACAATAGTGACTTGAAATCAATGTCAAACATCTCATTAATTTGAAGTTGTAGTCTTGTATTTACTTTTTGGAAAACTATTAATTAATGAAGTTTAAATACTGATTTTACATGCCTTCAAAGATTACATAGCATAGAAAATCCATATTTTAGCACATTTTATGCTTTTGAAGTTTCAGAGATGTGAAAAGGGCTTACTATCCCTCTGTGGCACATTTAATCTCCCCCTTTTTACACAAACAGAAAATGTCCACTTATCTCTGAGAACGTTGGTTCTAGAAAAGAATTTTCTCAAAAATTCTCACAGAACGAAACGGTGGTTTGAGGGGAGCACTTCGAAGTAGTTCCGGAGAAATTTCACTTGAATCCTTTCTGCTTGGCGCGGTGAATTTGTCGTGGCATCAACGAGTACTGTTATGATAATGAAATATTTTTTGCTTGTTAGAATTTTCGTTGATCTTGAGGCTGATCTGAAATTCAGATAAACCCAAGCGGAAGATTCCTCTTTGGTGCTCTTAGTTAATCCTTTTTCATGCAGAGTACGAATATCCCAAAATATCTCATCTTCAACGAGGCATTTAATCACTTAAGTAGTACTTCTCTAAAGGAATAAGAAATAATAATCTGTGTAAAGAGCTTGATTATAATGAGAAATGCATTGAAGTTATATTCCTTGTTTGATTTAATGCTAATCGGTTTAAAATACATATGTGTGTAAAGAAGCTTGAAAGTAAACTATTTAGTTGAGGAGGGGAACTAAGAAAAATACTTTTTAAGTTTTCAACAAAAGGAAGAACTTTTTTTTCTTTTAACAGGCGATTTTCGACTGATAAATAAATGGGCATCTTTATTCTATGATATTTTTTTTTAAATAATCCCTTATTGTGTTTTTTTTTTTAAAATATTTTAATTTCACGCGCTTTGTTCATTTGATTTTATAAAATTCAAACTTGTAAACATTCTTTTTACTTTTAAGATTGATTTGAAATCTAGAGATGATCACATTATCTGTTTTTACGCTATTTTTTCTTAAATATGTTGTTTCTTTCATTTTCTTATAGTTGCTTCAACTCTTTCCTTTGAGAATAATTTTTCAAAGATATATATATTATAAATATAAAATCTCACGCGCATTAGAATTTTAGAAACAGAAATGCAAATATTTAATTCTGATTAAATTGTGATGAATTCTAAATTAATTCTTGTTGATTTCGAAAAGCCAGTTTCCTGTATTTCAGGTAGCTTATTATGCGCTGCGACTGTCATAAAATGTTTTAATGTTATACCTATGCATCTTAAGGCTGCCATCTACTGGATGTTTTAATTTCAAGCGCATAAAGTTAATCTTATTGTTTTTTTACTTTTATCCTCAAATCTAGACTATGTCATATATTTCAATATAAAAAATGCATCCGAAGTGGCAAAACATATGAAGGTTTCTAAGGAACTATATTTGTTCCCCCCTTTTCTTAAGAAAATTTTGAAATGTCTTTGAAGAACTGAAAAATCTAAATCAAATAATTAAAAATGGCAAAAATAATTTCACACATCGCATAAAAATTTAATTTTTCAGAAGCCATCAATATTTTTGCTTTTCCCAACGCACTATTTTGTATTCAAAAACCTAAAAGGGTATTTGTATGAGGGGGCAATTAGAAATTTCATAGGATTAACATTATGTTCAAGAAATCAAAATGGATAGTAGACAAGAGCCTTTAAGTTCCGTCTACCGGCCATTTTGATTTCTTGAACGCAATGTTAATTCTATGGAATTTCAACAATCGTTTACAAATCTATACCATTTTATCTATTTGAATTCAAAAATGTGCATCCGAAAGAGCAAAAAATAAAGAAGGTTTCTGTGGTAATACATTTTCTCCCCATTAGATAGTATAATACATGTTGCATGTGTGTGTGTGAAAAGGTTTCTCATATTACATTATTAAAATATCTTAATAAACGTGAATATATTAATCGGAATTGAAAACGCTTTGACGGGAATGGTTGCACCACAATTAAGAGAGACTCTGTGTATTACTTTTATTGCCTTACCATAATATTTATACCTTAACATAAATTGAATATCTTGAAAGAAATAATCTCTCTCTCGATGAGAACAAGGTAGTTTAGTATTAATTACTAGAATAACCATCCAGTTGTTTTCAGCACACCAATTAGTCCCTTACAAAGCATTACTGAAATCTTGAAATTGAAATCCATTATTGGAATAATGAATGCAAAAATGGATTCATTACTGAAAGATAATAAATGCAAATTATTTAACTAAACTGTGAAACAGAATAGTACCTGATTATTAGCCCACTATTATTTAGATAAATGTGCATGAACTCCTTTTGTAAATAATGAAGACAATGCTCTTGAGTGGAAAATCTTTGTGCTCTTTCAGCCAATTACCATTATTATAATATCGTATGTCTATAAATGAAATTTATCAAGCGTTCTGTTTCAAACTAAAATTAAATTTATTATTATACTCTCACTGAAGCTGCTTGTCTACTCCAGCTAAGATATTTTCAACTTATCTAATCAATATATTTTCATCATTTTCATTGAAATGAATTTTAAGATATCTTTTGTTTACCAAACATATGATTCAGTAGGGCGTAGTTGGAAACAAATCTTCTAGAGAAGTGATAATTACATATCCTTCAAAGCGTTGAAGGTAATTACTGTGAAAGAAAAAAGATATCAACAACACTGAGGCGATAAAATATGGTAATTATCATCAATTATGAAGGATAATATCAGTTTAGATTTAAGCTTGTGTTTGTAATCTATCAACAAATAACATTAACAGAAATTGCAGAATATTTTCTCACTATCTTTAATATAAATGTCATTTTGGTATAAAAAGGGTTTGATAATTCCAAGATTCTACAGCATGAATAAATTATTAGTTTTTTGACAGAGAGTGTTCCTTGAACTAGAAAACAATTCATAAAAGAGATAATAATTTTATGTGAAATTTTAATGATAGTTCTCTGTTTGCTAATAACAGGCAATTCTCTGAAAATACATTTTATTTCCTATTTTAAATAATAATATATTTTATAATTTAAGATAGATTAAATAGCTTGTAATATAAGAAACAAAACAAAGCAAGATGTATATTGAATAATTTAAGTTAAATATATAATTAATTCTATAGTGTTTAGAGCTTTAAGATTATTTTATTACCGAATCTGAGTGCTATTTTTATTGTGGCACTAAGTTTTCTCGTGTTTTTTTTAATGCTGATCATGTCTAGAATATTAAAATTAGTGCCTATGAAAACAAAATGTTTGTAGTTTTATTCTCGTAATTCTATTACAAGCAAAATTGTAATACATATTAATAACAAAAGCCAATTATACTAACATAACTTTAATATTTCTTTCAAAATTTATAGCTATTAAATACTTATAAATATTTATTTCATAAAGATTTCTATATAATAATATTTGTAAAAATAAATTTGTGTATTAAAAATATTATTCAGTACCAAAATAATTCGCTACCAAATATTTTTGTGGTTACTAATATAAAATAACTGTAATCTAAAGTTAAACTTTTATTTTAAATTGTTTCGTTGATCACTCAGTAATACTCTATTTAAATTCTTCATTATATATTTCCTTTTTTTATATAATTATAATGTCATAAATCTTTTATAAAAAATTTTTGAAAATAACATGGTATGCTACTTTTTTATTACCTAATTATTTAATATTAATCATTCATAATTAATGATTTGATACTTTATAACAGTGTAGCATATTAATTCATTTTAATAATTTCGTGAAAATGTTTTATTTCATATACCTTGCACATAAAAATATTTTTAAGCGGAATTATAAAATTTAATTTATTTTGTATGTTCCTTTTAAATAAATTTATTTCTTAAATTATTATTATGATACAAGTATTAATCCAGTGCCACAAAGATACAATATGAAATTAAGAATATTTGAAAATTTTCTTATATCATTTCCTATTTCATTATTCAGTATTCTTCTTTTAATAACAAATATGGTTACATTTATCTTTTGAAGTAAATTTTTCAGAAAATATATCTTTTTATAACCTATTTCTGTTGACTTAAATATCGTGAACAATAATTAGAATAAAATTAACTACACTTATTTATATCGGAGAGAAAAGCATATAAGCATATATCGAAGAGAAAACATTTTTAAAAATTCCATATTTAAAATAATTTTCTGCTCAAACCTCATTCAATTTCCATCAGCTTGTACACTATTATGCATACCAATACATGTATACTACAAAAATTATTTCTTTAATACGTAACACAACTTCAGAGAAGAATTATATATTTGAATAACATGATTTCAAAGGGAAAAAGAGCGTTAAAACAATACAACTTGCTGCAAATCTTCATTAGAGTACTTTTAATCTTTGTATTGTTATCCTTTTTTATTAGACACGAGTAATTATTGTCATATAAGGAGTTGCTTGTTCACACTTACTAAATAGAGAGGATTTATTATGTGTTTTTAAAAAAAGTCATCGCGCAATGCCAAAAGAATAGGATCCGAAATCGGAATACCTTTTCCACTATCTTTTAAAGAACAGCGTATTTTATAATATTACTTATTTCTATCTGAAAGTTTTCATTTTTTCCAGTGTAAAATACGTTCAATGTTTCGCCACCTATACTGAGATGCTAAATATGTCTTAAAATTTACGCGTTCTAATGAAAAATGAAGAGTTTTTGGAATGTTTCTAAATATTAAGGATTACACGTATATCCGTTTATTAAATCATAAACGGATGTACGTGTTATAAAGACACATACTTTCACGAAAATTGGAATATGATCTGTCTGGAAATATGTTCCAAGTTTCGATCGTGTCTTTTGACATTAGACGAAGATAGCCGTAAAGATTAAAAGTCAATTTATAATTTCCTCCGGCAATAGCTGATCTAGCAAGCCCTTATCGCTAATCTAACAATAAGTTTTGTAACTTTTCCAGTTCTGTTCATTTATATTTCTAGAAGATTAGAAATCTGTTCTATTAATGACGTATAGATTTGTTTTAATCTTTTAACTGTTATTTTTTTAAAAAACTATTAAAGTTTTTAAAAAATAAAGAAATCTTTATTATTTTGCTTTGAAAGACTTCAAAAGAAAGTTTGATATAGTAACAAAGAACTCGTTTTCACTTTAAAACTTCAAATGATGGTTTTTTTCTAATACTTAAAATTTTTTAGCATGGAAAACTGTTTTATCATTATAGGAAAATGAAAAAATTAACTGTATTTCAGTACAACAAAATAAAGAATGAAGTTTGTTAGCATATTAGAATCAAATAAATATTTTATGAATAGCAACAAATAAAATACACTTGTTCGCTAAATTCCTGAAAATGGCACTAACAATTTCTTCTGTAAGAAAAGTTTATTTAAACAAAAAAAATTATGTATCTAGTGCTTTTCATAGTCACAATATTTTTCAGCTACCATCCGTTGATTAGTACTTTTATGTAATTGAAGGACATAATGCTTTAAATTGATTAAAAAAAAGACTAATTATTATCTCATACCTGTAAAGAGTCAAAGATGGCTGAATTAAAAGAGGAAAATTATTACTCAGAAGAGAATAATACTTCGGAGTTTAATTCTGGAAATTTACAGATTTAATTCTTTCTTTATTAGTTACCTAACGCTAGTGAAAGGGTTTACCCAGATATAGATCGCAGTTCTCAAGAGACAATAAGTGAAGTAAACTTCTAACTATACTCTCATATTACGAGAGTGAATTATCATTTTTGTCATTTATATTTAAGCATACCATTTAAAACGAAATTTTTTTATAAAAGCATGACACATGGATTCATTATACAAATTTGAGAAATTTAGGGTAAAACTATTCAATATGTTTATTATAACTATAATGGATAAGTTAAACTTTAAAACTAAGTGTTAAAATATTTGCGAAAATGATATAAGCTCTTATTCCGCTTTAAGAAATATAATATGTAATCACATATTGTGTGCTTTATGAGTACATTTAAGATAATGTTTGCTAAAGGAAGCATATATATATATATATATATATATATATATATATATATATATATATA
>BMAW01104496.1:60836-73151 GCA_019974015.1 Nephila pilipes | reverse complement strand
ATATATATATATATATATATATATATATATATATATATATATATATAGATATATACATCATTATAATTATCAATTTAATTCAATTTCATATACTTTTCCATGTTTATTAGTTCCCCAATAATTTAGTTTTATGAGTCATGCAGTTTCTTATTTTTATTTTGTGTCATCAAACGTCCACCTTTCATAAAAGACATCCTATAGTTTCAGGAATCAAAAAACATATTATTTATCTTGAAATGAAAATTTATTTCTTTAACTTATTATTTTATTGTCTGATTGTCTCAAAAATTTTAATCCTTCTAAGCAGACAAATATATTAAGAAAGATCAAATAGCAGAATATTATTTTGTGTTCTTTTTAAAATAAAAATCAGTAGACTAAAAAGATAGAAGAACTTTCATGCATTAACCTTTAATAATAACTTAGCGATAGTTATTAAATACTAATTGCGAGTAAAAGTAAAGTTTTATATTCTACACCACATAATAGAAAGAGCCATAAATATTTTCAATTTTTTTTAATATTTTCGTTTATCAACACAACAAAAAATTAGAAAAGAAGTTGAATTAGCAGTGAAGTAAAGCAATTTAAATCCTGTTATTTTTACAGGATTTTAAACTTAAAATCTCTTTCAATGCGAGAGAAAAAAGATACATAAAAGAAACGTTAATACAAAGTATAAAGGAGAGTATTTATTTAATGTATTGTACAGTGAACATTATTAATATTAAGTGAATAACAATTCTTTATACTAACCAAATTTAATTTTAGTATCTTTATTAAAAAGGGAACTCTTTTTTTTATCTCCTTTTCAGCAGATAAAAGATCATTTTCATTCATCTTAAAACAACTTTCTTTAAGTCGAATATCTAAATTACAAAAATATAAAGAAAAGTAAAAGAAAGCAAAATCGAATAATTAATGATTACTTTCATCACTTACATGTGCTCTGGAATATTATTGGCAAGTGTAATTTTGAAAATCGCGTGGTGAAAATTTTGTAGTTTGAATATTGAAAAGAAATGTTTATGATTAAAGAACCCTTTGTCAGAATCGAATTTCAATTAGATTAATGATTCTTTACTTTATTGTCTTTGGCATTTTATTCTTCTAATCAATCGTATGTTTCAATTATGAGTACATTCTTTAAAATAGAAAGTATTATTTTTAATAAGCCGTTTCTTTTTTTTTTCCCTTCCTTTTTCAGATAATTTAAGATAATGTCACTAATGTTTAAAAGGATAATTCAAAACTATCTCTCTGACTTTAAAAACTCCTACTCAATCTCTCTCTTTCTCTTCATTCACGTATAAAAGATCTCTTAATATCCATTTTCTAATCAATTTTAAGTCATTTCATTTCTTTCCTGAGAAAAATGGGCCAAATTTGCCTTGGATGACTATTACCGTATTTTAACCGCTTGTAAACTGTTTAATAGACTTTTTCGACGTGTGAGATTTGCGGGTTTGTATAATAGAACCAAAACTAGACGTTCCAGAAAGATAAAATGCACTCTTTTTTATTTTCATTTGCTTTATCTCTTATTAGATGAACGTCGTTTTACTGTTTTAAAAAAATATTATCTGTATTAAAATACTATATTTCACACTCCGATAAAACGATTTATTTTCCCTGTTTTTATGTATTAAATAACATCGTATTATTTACAATTCAAAATGCAGAGTGATTCAATTATAACTGAAAATTTATCGTGATTAGTATTTTTTTCAGTGAAAGACTGAGTTTTAATTTTTTTTTTTTTTTTCGTAGGAAATCTTGAATTAATCTGTATCAGTTTCATCTCGTAGTAAGAAAATTTAGATTCAAAAAATAATACAGAATTATAAATATACTATTAAGCTAAGTCTTCATCAAAGGACATTTCAAAAACATAATTTCTTAGAAATCAACTGCTTTCTGTTCAGAACATCGTTTCTAAATAAAACATTTAAGACTTATAAGACTTCTTTATTATTAATTATTATCAGATTCTGATATATTTTCACAGATTTCATTCACTTTAAAATAGTTAATATTTACTAAATGAGATACAGGAAAATTCCTAAGACTTTTGCTATGTGAAAAACAAGTTAAATTTCATGTCTTTTAGTTTTATCTATATTATCATTCATATTCTCTTTACCCCAGCTAGAGTAAAGTTTATAATAATTAATGTCTTATGGATGTTACTACATTACCATTTGTCAAGATGTAGTAGCAGTAATGATCAGGGGATATTATATAGAATGTTGACATTTATCACTCCCCATCAGAAAATGACATGGAACTCATTAACAGCTTGATGGTGATATCTTTATGATTATCTAAGTACACCACAGGGTGTGGCAGGATTTGCTTCTGCATTCCATATTTTCATAATTACTTTGTATATTAAAGACTCAGTAGATATATGAAATTCTTTTGAGTTATATTTTGAATTTGCTTTTGAATTTTACAACCAAAAAATTGTAATTATTCAACGGTTCGTTACTATAATAAATTGTACTCTTGTAAGAATATATACGTTTCTAAATTTATCAACAGTTATTTCACAGAACACAGTTTTAGAGCAATTTACTTTTTAAAGCCATTAATGTTAATTCTGTATAGAAACTTTATCGTATTGTAAATATACAAAACTGTTTTGATTTTTAAAAATAAATCCTGCTCTCTAGAATGTCGGTGTGAATCAAAACATATTTCTTATCCAATTCCTAAAATTGAAATTGGTACGAATATTAGTGGAGAACCTATCCCTTTTTAAGACATACGAGATAAAAATATCCTTTAGGTTTCAAATTTAAAAAAAAATGGATATAAAATAGAATGCTAACATTTTATCGTTGAATGATGAATATCGTTGTACATTACTAATTGTTAACTTAATTTCAATCTCGGAGCGCAATATTATTTTCGAGGAAGGAAAAATAATTTAAGCGTAATAAAAGTGTCCAAAATATATTAGATAATAGAGAGACTTAGATAATAGATAATATATTAGATAACAGAGATAATCTTACAACGCTGTGTTTAAGAAAAGTTAACACAAAACATTTTACTCAGAAAAAAAATCTAACTGTAAAACTTTCTTTAATTTTAATGATTAGAACTACAAATAAAGAAAGGGGGTTTTTTTGTTATATCAACAACATTGCATAACTCAACATATGTCTTAAAAAGTTTAGCTGTGTTAATTGATAAAATGAATACCTACAAATGAAAATTTACATAATCTATTTTTACAAATTAGTGAAATTGAAAGGAAATGTAAGCTTATATTAAAGAATGTGCTAAATTTTTATGCATAGTAATTCGTTTACATTTAACATCAAAATCACTGGGTTTCGTAGACACAATTGGAAATCTTGGATAACCTTAGAAAATTCCTCTCGGGCGCACGTTAGAAAAATCAAGCTTTACATCGTAAAAGGTACATAAGCAATGAAATAACAGTGAGGGATTCATAAAAGTCATTTGATGGCATGGCACGAACTTAGGAAAGTAGAATATAATCTTAATACTTCTTTGAAATTATTAAAAAAGAAAAAGCTTTCCCCATTTTATTCAAATACATGGCTGTAATTCATTTTAAAAGCTTCAGATGAGTAAAAATTGGCATACATTTTATAAAAATAAAACGATGTAGTTATATATTACTCGTTACTATGTAAATGTGATATTAGTTGATCCTTTATAATTACCGAAATATTTCTAAATAATAATTGCAACATCGTTGGGATATAATTAAGATCTTAAGGATGATAACTAAACTAAAAAGTTGTATGTTTTGGGGACATTACTTGATTGAAATTAACAGTTTTTGAGTGATAATACATAAATAACAGATGCATATCTATATAAGACTACAAAAACATATTCAGAAATCTATTAGGATTTAAATCTGTATCGAATACTGAAAGGGTATTTCTTGCGAATAAATTTTAAATAATTTCCCGTATACTAATTGTGAGATTTTTTTCTCCTTACATAAAACCTTTTGATGGTAATTCTTTTCTTCCATGTCGTTCATTCATGATTTCAACTTCATCGTAATCGGTGAAGACGCCGTCTCGTCTGAACTGAGGACAGACTGCTAAATCAACTATTTCTTCTTATTATTAGTCTTTATTATTCTTAGACAGATTGGTTATTCCTTTGATATAATAACTGAGTATGTCATACTAATCCTAATATGAAATGACTGAGATGAAAAAATAAAAAAATTTATTTCGAGCAAGAGAATACTTTAGAAACTTATTACCTGTTCAAGAGCCATACATCATACAGAGCAGACTAATACGCTAGCTTAGTTATATAGCAAGATTTACAGATAAAACACTTTCTATTCTTTTTTACTATTACATTATAGAGTGGAAAAAAGAAATTCTAAGAAACTCGATCCTTTTAAAATTACAGATGTGTGAAAAGAATTTTAAAGTCATGCCTTATATATTTAGCTCTCTGTGAATTTTAGCCCTTTTAAATCAAGTAGAAAATAGTCACTTAGCTCTAGCAGTGTTGGCTCTAAAAAAAACATTTCCTAAAAATACCCACGAAGTGATTTAGCGGTTCGGTGACACATTTCGAAACAATTCTGGAGAAACTTCGCTTAAAGCCTTTCTACTTGGCACCATGAATTCGTCGTAGGATCAGCGGAAGCTATTATGGTAATAAGGTTCTCTAGCTTTTTAGGATTTTCGATAATCTTACAAGATAAAATTTTCATGAATCCGGAGAAGATTTTTTTTTTCGCGTCACTTTCGTTAACCCTGTCTCGTGAATATTCCGAAAAGTCTATATTCTTCGACGGAGAATACAGCAATTAAATCTAACAGTTCGAGTAATAATGAATTAAGAACATAAACAGTGATAAACAAAAGCATGGGTGTTAAATAAGGAAGGAACAATGAAACTATATTGGATATTTAATTTTGGGCAAGCCACTTTAAGATTATATAAAAGAAGAGTTTTTTTAATGAGATTTTTTCTTTTTACTTCGAAACTTTGAAAAAAAATAATTCTTAAATATTAATCGAAATAAATATTTTTATTCCTTTAAGAGACAACGCACCGAATTATTATGAAATCAAATTTTCGTCCATGATGGTTCTTTTTGTTGTATTTCTTGTTTTTTGACCAAACACTGCTAATTTATATATTGTTTATTCATTCACTCCAAATTTTAATCGGAAAGAAATTTACTTTTAAACACTGTTTGAGAGTAACATATAAGAATTTTTATAAACCTTGGTGAGATTGCTCTTTATTTATAAATATAACAATTAAAGTATAAATTTATTGGCCTCTGAACCAAATATAACTTTGGTAAGACATGAATCAATTTTAAATGATCTTATCAATAATATATTCTTTATTCATTTTTATGTAGTAAATTATTAAAATGAATTTCCAAATTATTTATAATTATTAATACAAGTTTTCTCATTCAACTCCTTCTTAACTAGATACTTTAATATTTTGTGTAGTGTCTTATTGCCCTTTCTAGGAAGAATAAATTTCTAAAAATCTTGTCTTAGAAAAAATATTAATAATTTGTAATAAGTGGATTAAAATTTTAGAATGAATAAAAGTTTAAAAATTAAAATTCGATTAAATGTAAAATACATCTTTATAGGAATAATAATAATTTTTTTAATTCCACTGTATTTAGATACATTTACATTTTTCCAAAATTAATTTTTTCAGTTGATAAATGACCTTCAAAGAAAAAAAATAGCCACTATGTCCTAAAATTAATTTTCTTCCGAATCTTAAAAGTTTAGATTTTTGTTTCAGCTCTCATAGTTTTGTTTGACATGGGATTCTCCGTAAGAAATGCAAAAACTCCCTACCTCAGTTTTCTTCTCAATTACAATTTCTTACTTACAAGTTGCATAATCATATTAAAAGAGTTACGATACAAATTCTACAATCTAACAAGTAATTAAATCCATATTGCACCTCCATTACTTGTTCGAGAAACAAAGTAAGCTGACGTCAAGTTCGTAACAAGTTAGACCAAATGAAAAAAATTAATTTTTCTCAAAGTAAAAGTTTTTATTGTTGAAATCAAGTCTTGTTGTCAAGAATAAAAAGTCTTGAAGTCTTCTCTCAGCTTTGACCAAATATGTGACACACGAATTTCACCAGACAGCCTAACGCCGCTGAGCCTTATCTGTATTTGGCGCTGTAAGGCTTTATTGTCACCCATTCAACAGACAGCCAATTAGAAGTTTAAAAAAACACTATATTAGACGTCCTTGTTATCTGGTTGTGATTCAAAACAACCAAGTTTATGCACTAAATTGTAATGAAAGTGATAAGTTAAATAAATATTTAAGTAAGGAGAAAGCAACAAAAATTAGAATGAGCTTTACAATAGTAAGGAATTAACATATTTAACAAAAATTTTGAGTTTGATTCCCAATCGACATAAATCCCTTATCAGACATGAATCTCTTGTAAACAAATCTTTACTCAGCTAAATTGAATTTGTACAATTGTGTATTGAGTCCAAGATAGAATAGTCGCAAAGTCATCATCTTACCAGTTGTTCACATTTGTAATACATCATTAACAGACAAAAGATGAAAATCATTTTATGAAATTAAGCAAGGGAATGTTTGAGTGAATTAGAGCAGACATATTTTATCAGAAGTATATGCTCTTTAATAGAAGTACACGCGTTGATGCTTCTGGTGAATAACAGAGACAACACACAAAATGTTCAGATCCCTACATTCTTTAGAACTTACTATTGTTCTGAAATTGCATCTTCTGTGGGTATTTCATATATCTTTCCTTTATAAATTAAATTGAATAGTTATGTTAAATAAGCTTTCACTAATTCAATCATTACATTTCACGTTAGATTCAAAAGTTATTTAATCAAGATTTTAATGAGAAAGAGAGAAAACATTAATTGCAAATTGATACTAAAGAGTGTGTGTGTGTAGATATTTTTTGAAATGTTTATATTTTTCAGCTTCGCATGATTATCAACTTCATGTAAAGCTAACATTTATATTACAAGTAAATTTAATGCTAAATTTAAGGAAAAAAACATGATTTCAATACCTTTAATGATTAAAAAGTTTAACATTAATTTTCGAAAAAACTCACATCATAAATTATATCATAGTATTTATATCTGTATTTAGAAATTTATCCTTTATTCTTATTGATATATAGAATTACTGTGACATTTAATATATTGAAGAGTACTTGAAGCTCTTGTTTTGCTATTAAATGGTGCCAACTTGCAATTACTGTCTCTACTAACTGTCTTTTTTTAGATGTCTGTGTTACATACACGATTTTTATATGATGCTAAGGATTTTCTACTGGGTTAAGGCTAGAGCAAGCCTGGCCAGCCCATGGGCATTATGTGGCCCTTTCGGCGTCAACATGTGGCCCATGGAGCTGGGACATATGAACACAAAGTTGAACTTCTATTGTTCATAAAAGTAGCAAATAATTTTTCTCCATAAGTCGTATGCATCATATCACATTACAATGGAAATATCTCAGTGCATTGATTCAACGATAATCATAATTTTTCTTTTATGTTCTTGTTCAGTAACAATTATAAACTTGAGCTCATTTTAAAAAACGAGCGAACAATCTGGAGTGAGTAGGCGATACACAATATATATCTAACCAGCAAACCTACTTAAGAGCGCGAGTGCTCATTACTAACCACTGGCAGGAAATGTGAAGCGCTGATCAGGTGAAATTGCATCAGCCATTCTGTCTACAGTTATCTCATATATTTGACCCTGAAACGTATGATCCCAAACAGACTGACTGCTCGGTGTCTTTTAATTGCTTATAATTTAGCACCAGTATAGCGTTATGATAGTAGAACAGTGTTTAATGGTTAAACAGTGAAAATTATATTTGGTACAAAAAAAAATTTCCATAAAATATAATTCCCGCTAATTTATTACAGAATGTTCTTGATTTCTCTAATGGAGCTTGGAAGAATTAGTCGCTTTCTGCCACCATAGATGAAAATAGTGGAAGTTTTTAACATCAGAATTTGAATTGACGTTAAATCGAATTCTGATATTATATATATATATATATATATATATATATACATACAGGTGGTAATCTAAATAATGGAAACACCTGTGAATAAAAGTGACATTTTTAAATGCACTTCGTAAGCATTAAAATATAATAATAGCTACCAGTTTATTTTTATAAATAGAAATGTATATATTCTGGTAGTATATATGGTAGCTTTTTTTTTAATTCTGTAAGTCTTGGATTTTTTTCAGAAGCATAAAATGTTGGTCCTCTCAGATTTTCAGAGGCCAAATTGTAGGACCCCGTCTAACTGGAGTAAGTGTGACCCAAACATCCCAACTTTTAAACGTTTCTAGAGGTACAATGTATAAAGTCATGACAGCATACACACAGCGCTGCAAGACAAGCTTGGCACAGCGAAATAGCGGATGGAAAGAGAAGTTCAGTGATAGAGACCGACGGGTTTTGAAATGGATCATAATGTCTAAAAACAGAACAACTTTAACAAAAGTGACCGCAGAGTTCGATCAGCATCTGGATTCTCCAGTGAGAATTATAATAGTTAGAAGGCACCTTCATAAACAGCACATTTACGGCAGAACAGTAATTCCCAAGCCACATGTCACAGGTGTTAATGTCAATTGTCGTCTACAGTGGTGTCACACTCACAAAACCTGGTCGATTGATAAGAGGAAGAAAGTAATATGGTCTGACGAATCGTCTTTCACCTTTTTCCTACAACAGAACGGGTGCACGTTTGGAGGACTCCTGCACAAGCGTATGATCGTGATTGTCTCCTTCCAACAGTCAAGTATGGAGGTGGATCTATCATGATATGGGCAGCCGTGTCATGATCTTCTGCTGAACCAATCGTAATTCTAAAAGGAAAGATCGCTGGGGAGAAATACAGGGAAATTTTTTGCTGACCAGGTCCATCCTATGATGCAAACTCTGTTTCCTGCACGAGATGGAATTTTCCAGAATGATAATGCACCTATCCATGAAGCTGGAATATCTGAAACCTCTAATCAGGGTTTGATGAACACGAGGAGGAATTTAAGCATCTATCTTGGCTCGCACAGTCACTCGACCTCAATGTAATTGAACCGTTATGGTCTATTTTAAAACGTTAAATACGGAATCGATATCCTCCATCGGCACCTCATCCAGAACTTCGGTACAATATACCTTTAAGCCTAAGGCGGTCCTACACCGTTCTAATAAAGGATTCTTTATAAGAAAATTTTTAAGGTGTTTCCGTTATTTTGATAACCACTTGTATGGATGTATGTATAATGTGACCTGCAAAGTCTTTGAGCCTGAGTTAGAGTGATTTCCTAGCCAGTTCAATAATTTAATTCATTTAGTATTTAACCATTATTTGCATATATTTGCTGTGAAGCAAAGAGCTGAATCCTATTTAAATATATAATGGAAAATAGATCATCGGTAGAAGGTATAAGTTCTGATTCTAAGAATGCTCCTATATACTTTGTCACTAAATTATAGAATTCGGACTACTTCCGTAGCATTCATAAAAATCAAACACAAAGTAACTATCAATCCGAAAGGAATCGACGTTATCAACAATTGTTATAATAGTTCGAAGATTTTTATTTTTTTATCTGTTCTAATTAATACGTTGAATAATTAAATTTCATAGTAGAAGAGTTTGCTGGTAATGAACAAATACTGGAATATTTTTTTTAATTTAGAGTTTGAAGGCTTTAAGGAAGAAAAGGCTCAAAAAATAATTTTTAGTATTTCCGATTTAAGAAAATGTTAAAAAACACTCTTCCAAATGAGGAAACTGAGGAGGAATATTAATTCCCTAGAAGTTAATACAGACATTTCGTAAATGAAATCATCTCCAAACGTTAACAAATCGAACATAAATTTTTGAAAGTGTAGGAAACTGTTACAAACTCTGATGAATATGAATTGTTCCATTGATGAATGGGTGAAATATTTCGAGAAAATGGCAGACTTTCCATGCCTCGGTGTTTTTGAAATGTTAATATTCAGAAAAAAAAGTTGCTGATGGACTTAACTAAATTATTTATTCAGGGTAAATCGGGGAAAAATTCATAGAAAAAAATTAAAATACTAGTGTATTTAGTAATGAATGAGTTTAGCTACAAAATTATTGCAGCTCAATTACACTCTATACTAGCTCAAAAAAACCTTAATCGAAAAAGAATCTATTTCTGAGTATATTTTGAAATGAGAGAAATACCCAGTCATGGTCACAAAGAGGATTCGTCCTTAACTATTGTTTAATGTGAAGTATAAATAAAATAAATCAAGCATGTATGTTATACCAAAGAAATATGATGTTTTAAAATAAACAATGCTAATGATAAACCCTCTAAATAACTATGTTTGCATAATAGTGTTAATGATTGAGTTATTATCAAAGTATGAAGGAAGGTAAAACTTCTTGAACAGAAATAAACGATTCAATTTACTAGGCTTCAGAATCCGTGGAGCTCCAAACTTCTTCAAAATTCATCTGAGGAAACTTCGAGAATTGTCATTAATAGAGACGCAGGGATGCTACAGATAAATTCAAAAAATTCTGTGAAGATGACAACATCGCCTCAGGAATTCCACTCTAAAATGGTCCGATACAAGTGAAAATTAAGAAAATACGAGAAGCCGAGCTCAAAACAGAATAATTAAAAACGACGCAAATGACGAAAGAAAAGTTATTAGAGATTGTACGATGAAAAGAAACACGAAGTAAAGAAAAGCTGAAAGGAGAAAGAAGAAATATAAAGGTATTTAGAAGAACAGAAACGTAAGGGAGTAGTGAGAGAAGTCAGGTAGAAAGTCGGAAAATTTTCAAATGTAAAACCCAAATTATTAGAACCTTTGCGAGGAACGAAGATCAAATCCAACGAACTGTTTGAAGACTGGACCCTGAGCAGGTTGCAACGTCAGCCGATAATACGAAACATTGCATATCTGCATGTAAATTGGTCATTCGCAAGACCAATGTTTATCTTACCCCATTATTTCTACTTTTTTCAGTTCAGAGGCCCCATTCATCTTAAAAGGACATGGAATAAAAAGGATGGACTACAATATGAGGATGATAACTGCCTCTCCCATTTTCTAATCTGGTGTGGACAAAGGGGGGGGATGAAAATGATTTCCTTCCTCCCGTTCAGAGTTCAGCAACCGACAAATGTAGATGTTCAGGGGCAACACAATGGAAGATGCAGATAAAAGGATTCGTTTCCTCTGGTTGCGAGTGGATAGGAAGAATGTTTTTCAAGGCAATTCTACCCCAAGGGAAAGAAATTATTATTTCCCGTTGTACGCTCATTGTCATAAAAAATCTATGCACCAATAAATAAGAGTGAGATTGTTACGAAACTTGGCATGAAGGTACGTATCAAGCAGATTTGTAAGTGATTAGAAAATTAGCGTGATTGCGCTTTGCGTAATGCCTCCAGAGGGCGTTGAACTTCGTTCTCCCTCGTTTGTAAAAAAAAGGTAAACAGAGCTTGTTTGTGTGTATTTAATCTGTTGGAGAGGGACGCTTTTTAACTAGAGATGCCATTACGCGGCCTTTGCAGATAATATGAGCAGTTGTCAGAGTTCGAATCACAGAGATGCTGTAAACCAGGTGGTCAGTATGTAGAGTAGCTCATTATCTAGGCCGTTCTGACTTTACAGTGAAGAGGTGTTGGGACCAGAGGACAAGAGAGAGGTGTGTTGCACTCGCACGGTGACCAGGCTCAGGACGCCCTCGACAGACTGTCTCATCATACGACATGCACACATAGTGCAAACTGCCCCATTCTCCACCATTCATACACAGGCAGCACTATGGGCCTCTATGCCAGTCCAGACCATCGCAAGCGCCTGGCTGAAGGACAGTTGTTATTGTAGAGCCCATAACGTGTACTGTCATACACATTCACTCTCTGTCACCTCCATTTGGAGTGGAGTCGGGCTCGAAAAGATTCGACTGCAACCGAATGGAATCAGGTCGTCTTTAAAGATGAACCCATATTCAATTTGGGCAGTGATGACAATCGTGTAAATGTGTGGAGGCCCATTGGTGAACATCTCAATTCTGCCTTATCTGTGCAGCAGCACACCACTCCCACAACTGGTGTAATGGTATGGAGTGTTGAAACTAATGATAGAGGGCGCTAGGCACCAGATGTGAAAAAGAAAAGAGTTATTTTTAGTTCTGAGTAAGGGAGAGAAGGAAGATGTTGAAAGCGAACTATGTTAGTGAATTTGTTATGCCTGCGAATTAGGATA
>BMAW01104496.1:32259-60826 GCA_019974015.1 Nephila pilipes | reverse complement strand
AAATAATTGATGTCAATAGAGTTATTTCTTTGACTCTGTGTGGATTTGTTCAATCTTCAACATCTCGACCTGATGATAATGACTACCGTCTGACAGGTAGGAACTTTTGATTTGTTCTTTGAATACGAATTGCAGTTTAAACATGGGGTGCCATCGCATACGACTCACGGTCACCTTTAATATTGATCCACGGCACCATGACAGCTTAGAGATACGCTGGTGACATTCTTCCGCCACATGTGATGCCATTCTTGGCAGGGCTTCCAGGATAATGTTCGCACATACACAGCAAGGGTTTCACAGGGACTATTTCCGCTACATTTCCACCTTTCCCCGGACTGTTTGATCCCCAGATTTGTCACCGATCGAGCCTATCTAGAATCATTTAGGACGACAAGATGGACGAATTAAAGGCGCATTTACAGCAACTGTGGAAAGAGATGTCGCAAGACATAATACAGGACTTGTATGCCTCAGTGCTTGACCGTATTACATCATACATTCCTGATAGAGGTGGCCCAAAGGGAAATAAGACCACCATTAATTTGTAATTTTTCTTAGAATAAATGATAATTTTGCTTTGATTTTGTAATCATATACTTACATCAATGTTGTACTTACGTATGTAAAATTTCGTACTATGTAAAATTTCATATGCATCTACCTCTCATTCGTGTGACATAAATAAATTCATTGATGTAAAATTCCCTTTTCGTTCCGTTATTACTACGACTTAGGTGCAAAACACGTTTTCAATTTAACATTTTTTAAGTACCGAAGTATTATATATATGTGCGTGTGCGTGCGTGCTTATGTGTATGTATACGTGTGTACAATAGCATAATTAGTATGTATATTTTGTCTGCATAACCTATTACAATGTTATCCAGGCGATTAATGCTAGCTTCTTTTTAAATATTCTATTAAATATCATCATCAATATTTAATTCTACTTTTTTAACTATCAGTATTCTAATATCTTTATTAATACAATCTTTATATTTTTGAAGTGCCTCTATTGAAGGATCATATTTAGTTGCTAATTTATAAAATAATCTATATAACTTATAAATTTATAAATTTCTTTATCTCAAATTATTTGTTTCTTAACATAAAAGCTATTCGAAATGTTATGTCTATAACTAGTATCTTTATACATTATATCTCTTAATTTCTTATCCTCAATTATATATGAATTTCCTGCAATAACATGTTGATATTCTTCATTAAAATACTTTTTGTAAACATTACGCTTACAAATATCATTATTTTTAATTCTATTTTATTATTATAATTAAACAGAATGCTACCCATTTTTATTACATTTAAAATTATGTTGAGATTTTAATAGGGAATAATTTTTTTTTATATTCATTAATAAGATTATTAAAATAAATCTTTTCAAAAAAAATTATTCATAAACGTAATTGTACAATATTCCATTTTTGAGGTTCTAAAATGTAATCCTTCAAATTTTATTTAAAGAAGAAATAGTTTGTCATATCCTAAATTAAATGAATACTGATACAAAAAAATACAAAATCAAAAAAGTAATACCCTATAAAGAGCACCTGCCTGACCAGACATTTTGTCACTTAAATAGAGATGTCTCTTCTTCAGACGGTACGTACTAAATATAATTTAATTAGAAATTCAAGCTGTATCAAGTTTTAAATAAATAATATATAAATAAGTAACACAGTAACAAATACTTATTTGAATCTGGAGTGAATGAAAAATGAAAATTCCGAATTATAAAAGTTTAATTATTTCAAAAATGTATGAAAGGAACGATACAGTTTCGTGCTTAACAAAATTTATTGAAAATAACCAGTAACATGGGCTTGTTTGAATGTCTGTGCATTTCAAGTATTCTTTTTCTACTTGGATATTAATATCACTAATGATCTTAAGTCCTGTAACTATCATCAACAGTTATCATAAAAAGTTTTAGTTGGGAAATGAATTTTAAGACATCTGTATAGTTCTTATGCCGCATATTTTGATTTTTCCGCACTTCTTCCTCTTACTCGCTGCTATCCAAGCTCTTTTTTTAAAGCTCTAATCATCAAATACAGTAAAAATAAAAGACATTATGTCATCATTAATTTCGTCAGTACACAGGTGTTCATCAATTTCTAAATATTCTTGCATTTGAGCACTCTGGTTATGATTTTGACAAATTCAACCTTTTTATTTTCATCAGTAGTATTGTCAGGGAGGACACTCGAAACTGAAATTTCAAAGCTTGTTTCCCATTGCTTTCTGTCTTTGATTACCTTACACCTTGCGTACACTGTTTCCTTATCCCTACTGAGAACTGTAGCAAAAATAACTGGTTTTTCAATTCTATGAATGGGAAATATCTTTTCGATTGCACCATAACCAGCTTTTTCACAATGTATTGTTCCCCTTTTTTCCTACTTAGAAGTTTTTTTCAAAAGAAGTGAAATGACTAACTTTTATTTATTTCCCTACCTTTCTATTATATATATCCTTTATATATATATATATCCTTTATATTTATATATATATATATATATATATATATATATATATATATATATATATAGGACTATAGCCTTTAATAGGATGTTGGGTCGCCATCATTTCTAATACATTTTGCCTCACATTTTGGTAATGAGTCGTAGACGCTATTACCAAAGTCTTAATTCAACTCATCCCATGCACATTTAACTTTGTCAAGTCAAACTTGAAAATTTTGGGGTAATAATGAATTAAACTGAATACAATTTTGAGTATTATAATTACAAACATTTTGGAATTTTAATAATAATTCTAAGTAATATTATTAATATTATATAGAGAGAGTTTTAATAATAATACCAATAATAATTACATTATTTAAAATATTAGTACTTGTCATTACTCTATACTGCAGAAATAAAAAATACTAGTATTTAAAAAAGTATTGGCGTGGTAAATAACCATTATTCCGACAAATAGAATACTCGTACGCCCGTTGAGAATTTTTACATTATTTTTCTCATTTTTTCAGAAAATATCAGTATAACAATGGTTATCATAAATTATCATTTTCTATCTAAAATCTTGGTATATTTTGCCAAAAGTTTTGTTCTACATTTCCCTAGATGTAGAACTTTTTAAATAATCATTTTTACTTCAGAATAGAAAATTCGACAAAAATGCTACATCTTTCACATTAAAAAAGACGAAAGATAAAATATTTTGCTCATATAAATTGCTTCAGGAGTCTTATATTTGCTTACAATATACAATGCTCAGAGGGAAAAAAGTCTTTTTTATAAATTTTAGGAAACATCTATTTTCATTGCTTCTTCCAGAATATTTTGCTACTAGTGAAAATAAAATAAATTATAATATGTATATATTTTACGCAGCTTTTCGATTTTGGTGCAAACATTAAATACATTAAAATTTATTTTATGACCTTTTCAAGCAATTTAAATCTTCATTATATTTCTTTTTTAATTTGCATTAAAATATACAGTACCATGAATTAGAATCTTTTAGAATGCCAAAATGAATATGCATCGTAAAAACATATAAGGAGATACCTACATACAGATACTACAGTTATTCATTAAAATGCCAACTATGCATAGTGCCAGAAACAAACGCAAAATTTCTCATTCCTAAAAAATTAGCATATAAAGTAATTGCAGCAATAAATTATGGTTATGAAATTCATGGAATGGAAACTCATAATTTCCAGCTGATAGGAATTTGAAAATAATCCTTGAATCAGCTTAAAAAGTCTCCAAAAAAATTATATTGCATGTCAATATTTGTGTATCCAAAAAATAGGTAATTTTTAATTTTTTCCATCCGAATAAAAATATGTCGTTATCTAAGTATTCCATTCTATTTCAAAGGAATAATAAATCCATATTTGCTTATTTAAATAATTTTAATGAAGATATCTTACTTTTTACATGTTTTTTCACAACTTATTTAATATTAAAATCCGCTTGGAACTAGAATAAAATACTCATAATCATAAGAGTGTTTTTTCCTTGACTTATTTCTACAAACTAAATATTTTTTTACTTAAATATAAAATGATCTCTCCATTAGCTTATAAGCAGTAACTCAGAACTCGCAAAAAATCCAAGTGACTTGATAATGTATCTTAAAGATGCAGAAATTGATTTTTTATTTCGACAAAATGAGGTAAAGAGAAAAGAGTTCAAGTAATTCAATCAGTTTTAAATTCTTAGAAAACCACTTTCCAATTGTTTTCTCTTTTGTAATTTTGACCATAAAAAGATCTGCTTATTTATAATTTATACTTCGTTTATCTAGTTTCCCAAGTTTCGTTGAGGATGCAGAACCAAAATTTATTGTCCCCGAGAGGCAAGAGCTGATCTGACAAATCACTATCGTTTCTCTAATAACGAGAGTTGTGTTTTCTTCATGTTTCATTTGTTTATACTTTAGGTGAACTATAAATGTTCGACTGAAAGGGATTATTTCTCATATTTTATATAAATGTTGGAATTTCTTCAGGAATTAAAAAGTATTTATATAATTTCATTTCTATTTAAAATACTTCAACTTTTTGAAAAGGAAAAATTGTTCTTATAACAAAGTTACACTTTTACAAATCACTTCTTTTAAAAAGTATTTTGCTCATACGATAGAAATTGAGATTAATGATGATATAAAAGTAGTGAGAAAATATTTTCTTTAAAAATAATACAATAAAGTGAAGCTTTCTTGTGTGATCATTAGAAGTACCACATTATGTACGTATTTTGCTTTTATATAATTTCAGAGAGATGAAAAATGAGATACCTTCAAAAAGAAGGGAAAATATTCTAAAGCTTCTAAAAGTTTTGCAAAAATTATCATACATATGCATGTAGAAATCCTGTCAATAACATTTACAGGTACAATTTAGGAGACAATGCCACATTTTTTTAAAAATTTATAATAATGTATTCAAATTATAAGAATGATACAAATAAAAGAAGATATTTATTTAAATAATATGTTGAATTATGTAAGAGATATGTAATGAAATATAGCAGAAAGTAAATTCTTAATACATGAAATTACATTTAAGGCATTCTTATTAACTTATGCTATCTATTTTCTACATTCCTTTAGCTATTTAGGAAAAAATAGATGATTTAAATATCTAGTATTACGAACTAAAAATGTAAACAAACTTGAAAAAATCTCTGGGATTTTTTCTAAAAGATCAGTGCAATGTTAGAAATATATTCAATTTTTTTAAAAAAAACCTTTCTCAGCTTATTTTACTTTGAAATTGAAATAGGAAAATATCATCATTAAATTTAAAAACCTGAACATTTAATTAAAAAATTCTGCTCAAGACCTTTGCTTTGTTTGTCCGTTATTCATCAAAGTTTCTCACATCGATAGACGTGGTTAATCGGCTTTCCCTGTGCAGAAAAAGTCCATTTCATTTATCAGTAGATTCATTCGGAGTATATCTACTTTTTTCTGAAAATTGTTTAGCACATACATTAACTTCCTCTCAACAGAAAATAATTATGCATACACATTAATCCATCATAGCACAAATCCACAGTTCACACAATTTTGGATCTAAGTCACGTAACCCATTAACATCTGTGAAGATGATACCAACCTCAGTAACCACTGATCGATTACACATCCAGCGGTCTGCGTGTGCGTGCGTGCGTGTGTGCGTGCGTGCGGTGCGTGCGTGCGCGTGCGTGTGCGTGATGCGTGTGCGTGCGTGCGGAGCGTGCGTGCGTGTGCGTGCGTGTGTGTGTGTGTGTGTGTGTGTGTGTGTGTGTCCTTTGCCGCTAAAGACACGCCATGTAGACGGGACTGATGTACGTTAACGTGTACGGGACTGATGTACGTACGTACGTGTGTGTGTGCATCAATATATATATATATATATATGATATATAAATGATGTGTGTGTGATTGCGTGCTCTTATGTAATTCGACATTTGTCGTTCATATTTATTGCTCCTTTGCCAAGTTCACCTCTGACTGTTTCATCATTACTTACATGAGTATCTTCATCTTCACAGTAAAACTATCATTCCAGTCTTAATAATCTTTCTACAGGGAAGACATTACAGTTCAAAATGTCCATGCGACAATACAATGAAATGATCAAAAGCTCAGTTTCTTAAAATCGGGATAAAGCAATATCAAATACCTACAGCTTAAAATCTAATTGGTATCTGTTTCATGCAGAATTCTCATAACAATATTATAATTTTTTTGTTTTCTAATTTTCAAATTTGATTTTTATTTATCAGTTAAGTATGGATATCAGTAATACGATAATTTCTTCCTTACAATTTTGATGTGTTAAGGAAGATAGATGACATATTAATAAACAAAATCTCAGTTATATATATATCAAAAGGAATCAAAGTGATTTATTAAGGAAGAAACTGATTCAGAATAAGATCTGTGTTTACTTTGTACTTTATTAATCCCCCAAACTTGAAATTATATTCTTAAAAAAGTGTCCTCATTTTAATATTAATTCGGGAGATTGTAAGACATAATTGTTTATCATACTGTTTCCTTAATGTTAATATGAATTAAACAAATACGTAATTTTCACTTTGCAGTACAAATAAAAAATATATTTGGAATTAAAACGCAGGGAATGAAATATTCAGCCAATTTGATGCCTGAAAGTTGATGAAGAATATTGAAACAACCAGTTACCTGTACATTTATAAGGGCATAATACAAAATTTATACTATAGTTTTTTCTGTCTGAAGAAGTGTTCCAAGTAGGGATCTTTCCTTTTTTTTAATAAGAACGAAGAGAAGGCTTTAAAAAAAGAAACCAATCTTTAATATCGTTTTTGTTCTATTTTCTTATATTTAATGCTTCTTACTCATTCTAAGCTTAGCGATATTTACAGGAGTTTATCAAACAAATAGAAGCACTGCAAAAGAATACAAAAGGCTTTCTTAATGAAACATAAATCCACCTTTTAGCTTAAATACGTCAAGGAATGATTTGTACAAATCCTGTATATTTTTAATAGAATATTAAACTATTTTATTGAGAAATATTGGTAAGAGTACCGATAAGTGGTTTCTGGCGGATGTCGGTTACAGAATCTGTTCCCCCAAATAGACCAGAATGGTTCAATAACATTGAATCGAGGAATGGAGGATGTGTGATTTCTTCTTGCTTGTTTTTAAACTGTTCATTCGGGCCAAGACATCTATACAGTAGTGACATATTTTTCCTACATATTACGAGAGTTGTTTAAAATGCACCTGTATTTGAAAACAAATGGCATCATTCAGGTAAATTGTTGCTACCATTTAGTACTGCCATTTGTTAAACGGAGCCAAAGCAAATTTAACATTGATTCATAAGTTTGTTTGATTTGGTAGTCATTTGCTGCCAAATCAAAATTTGACTGCTACTACGTTGAGTTGTTACTCTCGATGAGACCCGGATTCCTCGTTAGGTAAAGGAAATCAAGCAAAAATCAAAATGTTGGGATCCTTCGGGTAAATCTTTTCCAAAAAAAAAAAAGGCGAAGATGGTCTCATCGGCCGGAAAGGTAATGCCGAAACGTTTTTGAGGTGCAAAAGACATCATGATCACAAATACGAGTAACCGAGACTTTGACAGTTACCTAATGAGTCAGGATGGTTACTAAAAACAAACCATTTTCAATCTGCTTGCAGCACCTTTTAGAAATTCTGAGGACCTACTGAACGACCCTCGTACATCTACGCCAATATTCGAGAAATGATAATAATTGATTTTTCCCAACTAAACGAGGGATCTGAATGTCATTTGTACATTTACAATCGTTTGCTAGTCAAATCAAGGGAATCAATGTTTCCTCTTCAATCGAAGAGACTCTCATAAAAAAGGAAGCTTTAATGACTTCAGCTATTTTCATCAAAAACATTCTTCATATCATCTACTTAAGCTACTTTAAACAAAAGGACTATTCTAGGAAATTTGTCCTTGGAATTTGAGTTCTGAGTGAAAATAACTTATGTAAATTGGTACAAGTCCAAAAATATATTATGGAAAGTATCATGTTACTTGTGTTCATACATATTTTTTGTAATTTGATGTTTTATTTTTCGTAATTTGTTGTAATTTGTTGTTTTCGAAGCCTTCTGCGATTCTTATAGAAAGTATAGACATTTCGGAAGTTTAATTAGCGTTAATAACTTCATTCATAGAACATTTGTATGTTTAACTGGGATATTCAATCGCTGATGTGTTCTAATGCTTCGGGTGCATCCAGGAATATGCTAACCAACTTGGACATGAATTGCAATACAATGGATTATTAATACTGTTTGCAGATGTATGGCTACCTTGCTATTTTTACAATGGACTTTGAGCAACTAATCGAAGACTTTATTCGACAAAATCTTTAAATAATGAATCATCTTAATCATGTGTTTGAAAATAAGGAGAATATTATATCTGCATTGAATAACGCTAAAAAATGCACATGGTCTCTGATCCTAATCTGTCATATTAAACTTGAACATTTGAACGTAAACATTGATAAAATTATCCATGTATAAGGCATTTTAGAAGCAAAATGCTTGACTTAATGGAAGTTAAAGAGGTCTTGGAAAAAAGGTACAAAACATCTATGTAAAACGAAATATTATTGTTGTTATTTCCCTCATTAGAACTTTTAGAATATCTTATATTGTTTGATAAAAATATTTATTTATTCTTGTGTTTGTATGCAATTATTTATTTATTTCTTAGAAAAGATTTTTAATCAGCTGAAATTTATTGTAATTAATTCCTGACTTTTTGTCAAATTTACTTTGCCATTTGTTTTCGCTAAATTTAAGTGCTGTTGACTATGAAAATGGAAGTTTTCGCGAGATATATCTAAAATTCAAACTTTTCGAAGGAAAAAAATATTGTCCTAAAAACCATTGCTCGATGCTCTTCAAAACGCTACCAGAGATATCAGAGAAAAAATATAAACTTTTTTTTTTGTTCTAACATATTTAGAGATGTTACGAATGAATGAAAAGAGATTTTATGCTTCAAAATCATTTAAAAATAACTACTCTGAAAAAGATATTAGAAAGAAATTTGTTTAGCTTATTGTAATTGAAAAAAGAATCGTTATAATTTAGTATTTTTATCTGTGTCAAATGAAACATATTGTGATATTGCTTCTTTCAATATTATTGATCAACATTAATTTTTACATAATTCTGCTTTTATTTAATTACAGAAATAATCCACCAAAAAACATTTACTTTTAAAACATTGTGTAGTTATTCAGTTTCAAGAGATACAAATTGACGTTTCTACTACTTTTGATAAAATTAGCTATAAATTTTTAAAAATTGAATTGAACAACATAATTAAATGAATAAATGATACATAATTTTGATTGTTGAATCAGATTTTGCTGTATGCCAAATGGTTTTTACTTTTACTCAGACTATAAGTAAATGAGACTGTTTTTGTATTTATTTTAAATTACGACATGCTCATGTATTTTAGAAATCATTTCTGTTTTAAAAAAGTGTCTGCTTTAAAAGAAGAAACAATTATATTTTTAAAAAATTTCTAACATTAAAAATGCTATATTTAAAAATTTATTTTTCAGCAATAAAAATGATAAGTTTAAAATTTATTACCTAATATTGAAAAATTTATTTTCTAACATTAAATTATTATGCTTGCTTTCAAGTATTAATAAATAACTTTACATATAACAGAATAAGAAATAACAATGTAATTTTTAATATTAAATAATTCAAATCCAATTCATTCAAATTAATTAATTTATTTAATCCTTTTGATTAAATTGAAAAGTAGAGTTTGAAAAGAAATTTAGACAAATTTAATGTTAGAAAAAAATTTTATCTTCAAAAACATAACAAATCAAGCAATTTTCCGAGTAAGAATAAGATCTTTCGATTAAAATTTGCTTCCAATTAATCTATTTTTAAATATTATATTAATTCAATTAATTTATTTGATTAAATGAAAAAAGTATATTTCAGTATACCAGTTATTTCATTTAATGTATTTACACTGTAGAAAACTAACATTATTCGGCAACATAACATCCCTTCTAACAACTACGCTCAATTAAAATTTGCTTCCGTTTAATTTGTTATAATTATTTTAATTCCATCCAATTCATATTATTAAGTATTTGTTTGAACACAACTGGCTTATCGGTACGTCAAAATTCCAGAAAGAAATCAGTGTGTCTCAAAAACCAAAGATATGACGTTGCAGTGGGAAGTAAGCGATTCTACATGATATGATAAGATAAGGAATTGACCATGGGCCCCTTATTGTGTATAACCCTTTCTATATTCATGAGATAAAAGGGGAGGATTGATTTAGGCACCTTTCCATAAACCGGATAGAATCTCTTGATATTGACTTCGAAATTAGTACTCTTTCATAGATTCATTGTTAATGCAGCTCCCTTCTTGTGTTAACCATTGATACGGTAAATTGAAGATGCTAGTTAAATTATGCAGTCTCTCAGGTTGCATACCTTTTTAACCACAATTTGTTTCAATATTCGAAGATACCTTTCCCTTAGCTTCTGTTCACAACTGACTTTCTTTGGAAAACGCTGTACTCCCTCTTGCACCCAATCATGATTTTCAGTACCGCAACTCAAGAAAACCTATAACGTTAGCGCTTGCAGTTATAAATGCCCAACTAGATGCAAGCTCAAAATTTACCTTCTCAGAAAATTTTGTGTGTAGTTGGACCTTCTGCACAGTACAAAAAAATTCCTTTCTCACATCTTTATAAAAATTATCTGACGACGGAAGAATATGCCCCTTATTTACTCTAAAAAATCGTTATTTACACTTCTAAAACTTTATAATGAAACATCTTCACCTACTCGGGGCCTATTACTTGTAGTTGCTGTTTCCATTAATTCGATAACCACCTATATGTGATGTTTCCTGTTTCATGAGCATTCTATAACTTTTTTTATCAAGCTAATGTATTTAACTATTTTTAGAGTCTAACAAATAAAATTCTATAATCATAATTAAGTTTATTTAATTTCTTTAACTAAATTTGAAGAGATGAATTGATGAATTTGATGTTGATTATACTTTTAAGAATTGCTATATATATTATCTGACTAACAGAAACAGTAGAAAACAATTAATATAGAATAAGTTTAGATTTTAGAAACACATGAATAAGAAGCAGTGATAATTCAGAGAAAAAAGAAATTATTGGTGAAATTTAAGGGAAGTAATCCTACACATATAAGAAATGAAACTTACAAATTCTTCCACCGATCAACTTTTCTTGAGTTAGAATAGAAAAAAAAAAAAGATTTAAGATATTCTATCTTAACTCTTTTTTTTTCATCCATGAACAGCTTAAAAACAGTAAAAATCCTTTAATTATTTTGAAAATCCTGGGATTCTAATTAATACAACTAAATTTTAATAGAGGGAAATATAATTTATTCCATACATTTTTCCAATTCTTCCTTCCTGTTTTTCAAGAAATTTTCTAAAGCGCATTTCTAGTTTGTATAAAATTGTTGATAACAAAATATCAGCTTTAATAAAGCATTTAACATTCAAATTATTTCATCCGATTAAATTGGCCCTGAGAGCCAAGTTAGAACGGTAAATTGTTGTATAATCGTAACTTTTCGAACATAATACTGAAAATATATATTTGGCTGCTTGATGGTTTATTTGTTGAACGTCGGCAAAATGGATTGCCCAGAAGGAGATTTCAGCGCTCTAAAAGCAATTAGCGAAGTAAATATTTAACCGTCTTCTGCATATTCTAAGACTTAATGAATCTTTTCGACATTTACATGTTACAACCTCGTTTAAGCCTCAGAAGCTTTATAAAGGGTATACGAATAGATAAACTACACAAAACTGGATAATTAAAGAGGAATTGACACCATTATACTTAAAGAAATTATGTAAATTAGGCTGAATTACTTATCTTGAAGAGTTACGAGATTTATGAAAACCTCAGGACTGCGTAATTGATTCCGTAAATTAAATACACAATATGACCTTGATTTTAGAACATTTTTATCAAATTATAGAAAGAATATTAAAAAGAAAAAATGATGAAAAAAAGAATCAAAGGTATTTTTATTTAAATGTAGAACACTTTATAAAAGCAGTAAAAACAATAATAATGTATTTGATACCGAAATATATGTATACAAATAGGTTAATTTCTGTTCGAGTCACACTTATCTAATATCCCTTCATATTAATTTAATAGGAGCCAAGAAATTTATCTATTGATGATTTCCCAAATTTAAAATTACATTTACTTCATCACTTCAAAGATTATTTTTATTACTAAATAGCTATTCCTATCCCTAAGCCGAGAAGAGAGAACTTTCGAAGTTGAGCTGAACATTTCCAAATATACCATTTTCTCTTGATAGTAACTATGCATGAAAAGAGTTATTTATATTTGTAACAAGGGTTATTCGTAAATTTTTTCCATCTGATTGAAATCGGGGTTTTCTTTCTGATTTTATTTTTAAGTTTCCAACTTCTTCCCAATCAAATGGAACGTGAAGGTACAAATGAAGTAAACCTTAAGAAGTGGAGTGAATGACAGGCGAGACGAAATTAGGAAAGGCACGAGTAGGTGAAAAACTTAAAACAGATATGATTATACAACTGAGGAGATGAATTTCATTTGAAATTTTGCTCACTGTTAATTACTATTTAAATGTCAGATTAGAATATTAATTTTTAGCGTTTTAAACAAAGGAAAAATTTACCAAGCAATTATTAACCAACATAAAATATTTTCAGGATCCCTTTTCTCTACTTTTACTTTCTTTTTTATATTTTCTACACTCATGCTGATACTAATAAAATAATATGTGATTATATATAGATTGATTTTACCATATAAAATGAATAAGATATTGTTACATATCTGTCGAAACTTATTTCTAAGCCTTAGTTGTCAATATTCCCATGATAACTAATCATCAGATTTTTTTTCATTCGAGTTTCGTAAAGAAACGGTTTTCATTTTAATGAATGAATAAATCAGTTTTTAAAATAGTTACATACTATTTTCAATCAAATTAACTTACTTGAAAATTCATCACTGAATAAAGAAGTAGCTAATATAACTTATTTTTTATTTCTCTTCTTTTCATTTATGTTGTTAAGTCTCGTTTATGTTCTTGGAATTTCTTGAGGAAGGGGGGGGGGGGTATAGTAAGTTCGAATCATATTCTTTCGAATGATACATTATATTACGGTATTATAAGAAGAAACACTTTTATTCTCATGATACTGTACAGTTAAAAAATATTAAATGTAATTTATAAATAATATAAATTTCCATGACTTTACAGATTTTGGTAAATTTCGAATGTTTGCTTCAGAAAAGTATTTCTTTATCCGAATAAGTCTCAGTTGAATTAATAACTTATTAATTAAATATCATCTGATAAGACAAAGTCTTAATATTCCAGTAAAAAAATGTAAGCTGCATTCTTGACGAACAAAATAAGTTATTAAACTCATATTTCTCTTGACATTTCAATTAAAAATTTATTCCGTTTTTGTCATTATTATTTTTTAAGTACGCTTGGAAATGGATTTGATAATTAAGGGCTGAGTATAAACCTGATTTTATTTTAAGAATTATGCTTTATTGATGCTTTTCTTTTTGACTATCTCTCCTCCAATTACCATTCATCCACAAAACATTCCTTCTTCTTTCTAAAAGTGTTTCCTATCTTAATGGATTATAACTCCACGTTTGTTTCATTAGAAGTATTTAGCTAAAGAACGTAATTAATTGATTATGCTTGTTAAAGAAAACTATAATATTTTTCTAATCATTGTAATCTTATGAGTGTAGGGTGCGAGCGTGAATACTTTCTATCTCATTAAAATGAAACTCTTTTAATAAAATATATTTTTAAACTGAAATAGTTGACTGCCTTTTCTCAACATTATTGAAATCCATTTGAGTCAATTAAATATATTAGTTTTTAGTCGTATAAAGCCTCCGTGTTTCTCTTCTTTTGGTTATATTTTCTGCATAAAGAAATCTTTAAATAAAAAAATGTTCATATGTGTGTATATTTAAAAGATTTTCACTACTTATTAAAAATAATAAACAATCAATCTTATGTTATGTATTTTTATTTCTTTTTTTTAATAAGTTTGGTACTTGTTCTAATATTATTTATTAAAATATTTTAGTTTTAACTTTACGATTTCTTGTTAAATAATGTGTACAAAACTATGTATTCATTCTTACAGCACTTTCCATAATGGTTGGATTTCTAAAATGAAGGCATTGAAAGAGAAATAAGAATTTCTCTTATGTCTTAAAAAAAATTATAAATAAAAAACAAAGGAGTACAGAAAGGATTTTATTCTCAAACTTCTTGAATTTGAAGCTCTGCTTGTACTTGTGTGTCAGTTAAGATTAAGAGGAAAAAAATTTTCTCCTTTGAATTGTTTTTCTTCATCGAATTCTTTTTTAATAATTTTTCTGTTTGAGAAAAAACAGAAAAAATCTCAAAAATCATAATAAAACAGTTGAGTCTTGAAAATGGAAGAGTTTAAGGGCAGATATTTAAATCAGTAGGAAAATAACTTATCTAGAAATTAAAACTTGTAGAACATAATAAGTAGCTAGAGAATCATATAATTTTTACTAAACGGATTCGATTATCAGTTCTACAATAAATATAGAATTTTGTACTCTCAGGGTATGATAATCCTTATCCACAAAGGTACTAAGAATTGAAGAAGCAAGAAACGATCTTTTTTAAATATCCTTTTCATTAAGTCATGTTATACATGCAAAACTCTGTTTCTCACCTAAAAAGAGATTTTAAAAAATTCACTTATTTTCCTACATGTCATATTTGTTTCTATTGTAATATATTTTTGCTGAATCTGTTTTGGGGAAAGATACCTTTTTTGAGAACCTACTGAGTAAAAATCACACTCCTGAAATTAAGTCAGAATCTATAAAACTGAATTCTAGAGTTTCAGGAAAATGGCAGCTCTTCCAATCACATTTCCATTCTATCTTTAATATTTTATCTGTCTTATACTTTTAATTAAATTCTTCTAAATCGAAAGCGAAATTTTTTTAAAATCAGTGACTTTTTTTTTTTTTTTTAATTTTTTGGTTTTCTGAAAAGATTCTCAGGTTCTTTATACAAAAAGTGCTTTTCCAAAACGAAATTCTTTGCTTTTTTTTTCTTTCTTGCGAAACATGAAAATCAACTCCACGCTTTCTATTACTGAGTAATTCAGGTTTTTTTTTCGGCTTATTTTATTTCTTTTCCTGAAAAAAGACCGAGATTTTTATTCTACAACATTCTCCATATTTCATCTGCCTGTCAACCTTTTAATAGGAATTTGATCGAATTTCGGAATTTATAGATAGGTTAGCATAATAGTACCAGCAATGTTATGACGTGAATTTTTATCCTTTTGCCCACACGTATTTCTTACGGTTAATATAATTTCTTTTTGTCTGATGGTTTTGTTAAATCATCTTTAATAATGATTGATACATATTTTTTTTGTCTCTTCACATTTGTATTTAGGTTATATTAAGATGTTTTAGATAGAAGAGACCAGATTTAATAAGTTATAAGTTTTTTGTTTAGTTTAGATAGTAGCATTAGTCTTCCTTTTTATTAAATTATTCTTTTTGTTTCAATAAGGGCTTTATTTTCATACTTGACTATCAAATCATTATAAACCGGATTATTGTCTTAGATTATTGGTAAACTGCTTGTGCTATCATTATAACACATCGGCCAATAAGTTCCCAGTCTAATGAAGAAAACTCAATTATATCAGTCAAATTCGAATTTATTCATCAATACAGTCTTCCTTAAGAGAGATACAATCATTCCAGCGTTTCTCTGACATTTCGATACATTTCTTGAAGAACGATTTATCTTTGGCCTGAAAACAGGCTTTTGTTTCTGCGATCATCTCCTCATTCGAGTCAAATCTTTTTTCATGCAAGCATTTTTTTATGTCTGCAAACAGGTAATAGTTGGTGGGGGCCAAATCTGGATAATAGGGTGGTTGCGGAAACAATTTGAAATATAATTCGTACAATTTTTCCATCGTTGCCAAAGACTTGTGACACGGTGCATTGTCTTGATGAATGAGCACTTTCTTTCTTTGCATATGAGGACGTTTCTTCGAAATTTACTCATTCAAACGATCCAGTTGGGCCATGTAGTGATCACTATTGATAGTCTTGCCTACTTCAAGGAAAGCAAAATACCTTACGCATCCCTAAATACGGAAGCCATAACTGTGCCAGGACTCTGTTTCGTTTTGGGCCGCATTGGGCGAGGTACACCGGCTGCTGTCCACTCAGCTGTCTGCCGATTTGACTCTGGTGTGTAATGATGGATCCAAGTTTCTTCCATCGTTACGTATCGACACAAAAAGTCTTTTTTATTTCTCATAAACAACTTCAAACAGAACTCGGAATCATCGACTCGTTCTTGTTTTTGGTCTACTGTTGGCACACGTGGCAACCACTTCTAAAACAGCTTTCGTATTGACAAATGTTCTTGCAAAATAAAGCCTACACGTTCCTTTGATATATTTAGAGTGTCAGCTATATCCTGCAACTTCACTTAACGGTTTGTCAAAACAATTTTGTGAACTTTTTTGATGTTTTCCAGTGGAACCACCTCTTGGGGGTGACCAGAGTATGGCTCATTATCGGTGTTCATACGATCACGTTTAAATTCAGGAAACCAGTCAATAATAGTTGATTTTTCTGATTCAGAGTTCGGATAATACTTATCAAGTAATTCTTTCGTTTCAGCAGTGTTTTTTCGATCAAAAAGTAATGTTTTGTCAACACACGAAATTCTTTTTATTCCATTGTTTTGAAAATAAAAAAGTTGTTTCACTAAAACCACTGTAACTTTTGAGCCAGACGTCAGATTGTCATAAAAATTTTACAGCTACCTTTTGAAGGCACTTACTAAGAAAATATTAATTCTGTATTTGGTGCGCCATCTGTGTGTCAGACCAGGAACTTATCAACCAATGTATTATTACCAATTCCAGCTTGTACTTGATTTTTAAATAAATATATTTCTGTAAATTTGTTGGTTTTTAAAAATTAATACTTTTCTTAATAATATACCTTTTTTCAATATTCTTATTCTAATAGAATTGGAAAAAATTAATTTATAATTTTAAGCAAAACGCTGGGAGGGAGAAAAGCTTCTCGCAGAACTTTTTTTTATCATCAAATATTTGAGACACTAATCTAAGATCAGGGACTCGTTTGTTAAATCTCCAAAACCCATGAACTTTCAAGCAGTTTCACAAAAGGTTAATTTTGGACTAAATTTAAAATTCAGAATGCGAGAAAAAGTACTGTTGATAAACAGAACCTACCTTATTAGATAAAAATTAACTATGAATGTCAATGATTTTAATTAATTAACTTTACATTATAGTTAGTTCCCTATTGAGTGATTAAGAATGATAATAACTTTGTCTAAATACAAAGAAAATTGCGAAGGTCATTAAATGCCCCCCCTTTTTTTCTTAAAAATTTTACATATAATGAATTAGATGTTTAAAATCGAAGCCCCGAGTAATCTTTCTCTTACAAAAGGAGGCTACAAAAGATGCCTTAATTTCCTTGGATGAAAATAATTTAATTCACACCCAATTATTTATAGTAAACATTCACAAATTGAAATATGTGAAAAAATATATACTTTGTAAATCAATTACAATAACGCAAGAACAAAAATATCAATCATACAATTCTGTCAGTCTTTTATAGTTTGGCGAGGTCTGGGATCGAACTTTCTAGAAGTTTCACGGTATCTCGAGAACCAAATCTCGCCGAGTCTAAAAACTTCGAGATTCCTAAGCAAGTATTTCGAGCCAAATGTGGTTGCCAAGTCATCAGAAATGTCACGCCCCGAATCGTCGCAACAATATCTATAGCGAACAAATCTTCACTCGTATTTTTATGCTTTTATCTGACAATAAATATTGTTAAAAATCATTACATCAAATTTTTGATCCCTCAATTCCGTGTTATTATTTATGAATATTCAGAATAAGTATACTAATTTATATACATGTAACAAATATAAATTTAAGAATATTATTTAAAAGTTGACAGAAACAGTCTGCTGATGACAAATAAAAAATGTCACGTAACCAATTACTGTAAAGAGAAGAGTAGATTAAAGGTAGTTTAATATAAATGTCAGAATATTAAATTTAAACGTGGTATATATTAACAGAAGTGAGATGTTAAAATACTCTAAGTGCATGTTTTCCTTTTGCATGACTCGTCCTAAAAAATGTGTGTGTATTACGGACCTGACTCATGAATCGTCTCGAAACAACTCTTAGACATCGAATTCGTCGTAATTTAAATATGATAGAAGTTACTCGATATGAGAAAAACTGGGTAGCGTGTTTCATTCCATTGAATTAAAGAAAATATAACGAATAATAACACTAAATATCGCCAGATATCTTCAGAAAGGAACATCCTTATAGAATACGAATGTGGTTCAATTAGAATGTGGTTCAAAATTTATAGATCTGTCAGGTTAATTTAAGCCGAATAATCAATCACATTTTGCGTGACTTATACCCTAAAGAAGTTAACAAGTGTTCAACAAAAATAGAATAATTTCAATGCTTTACCCATTATTTGACAAACGAATTTTAGCGAAGCACTTCTTCTACCTGACTCTTGTGCCATAACTCAGTCAAATACAACTAACTCTTAAAGTCAATAACTTACGCAAGGACACACCAGTCAAGTCTAATACAACAATTTATTTATCAATTTCTGTAATATAATGCCTATGGGATATTCGCACTCTTTGGATTAATTTACTATTCAAATATTATTGCGATATTTCACTCTTACCAAAACCTTTCAAGTTGAGGTTATTTTCATTTACTAAATCCTCAGTGACAGTTACAACCAGCAATAACTCTTAATCAGCAATCTCTTACGAGCAATACGCCCAGCGCTAATCCCACTCGTCCTCTATCCTCTAAATTTCCCTTTGCTTATATACCATCATATCTCACTTCAGTTTACTTCCATCTGCATCTAATAAACATAATCACATCTCATTTTGGTTTTAAAGAAATTATTATTTCTAGGAATCAATCTCAATTAAAGTACCCAAGGCTAGTGAAGAGAAAATCCCGAATAGCCCAACATCACAAAATGTGTCTAGAAAGCTGATAATTTTTTCAATAGAGTTTTCATACCTTTTTACTTAAATGAGAGTATAAATATAAAAATAGAACAAAAAAAAAGATAAACATAATACTAGATTTATATAAACAGGGATTTGGCAACAGTTTTCATAAATGCATTTTATTGAGATTGCCTGCCTTTATTTTGGTTATCTGTTTCTAAATTTTGAAATTATATACTTAACAAAGTAAAAAAAATATTTGTATAAGATGAGAAATAATTGTGCATTCAATATGAATAATGGATAAACATAAATAATAAATTAATGAAAACTCCTCGATATTATAACAAGTAAATACAATTATTTAATTAACATAATTATTAGTAGGTAAAATAAAAAAAAATATATAAATGATTTTTTTTTCAGTGTATATATTTGAATAAATCACTAAAATAAAAAAGTGTAGAATAACATCCTTTAATTCTGCCAAATTAATTTCTATGCCAATTCACTGGTTGTAAATAATTAAATTACCGCGATTTTCTTTTTTTTTCCACTCCATGTAACCCATTACCTTGAAGACTTTGCTTCCTACAAAAAATATCCATGTAACAAAATTACTTAGTGACATTTATAAAAGTCATTAAATTATGAAAAACTGAAATTATAAAAAGAATCTACTTTCCTAATTAAGTTTTTCTTTCGTATTTTCAAGATTTAAAACGGTTTATTGTTTTATGCAAATACTTTAATTATAATAGTTCTTCTACAATTTTTTATTTAATTAAAAAATTCTGCGTTAATGGAGTTTTTTTTTAACTAATCTGCTATGAATGCCTTTGATTGATGGTTCATCACTATATCGATAATGCATATTGATTAAAATTATCTCAGATAATGCATTTTCTGAAAGTAATTAAGCTGTTAGTAATGGGGTAATAAATGACTTTAAAAATATATTGCTTTCTATTCGGTTTTAGAAGGCTTGAATTATGCCCTCTAACTTCTTTGAGTGAATCCATAAATGTATCTTCATACAAGTAAATAAGTAAAACTTATATAAGATATTTATATACATATTCAAAATTACATAAAGCTATATTTTAGGCATTTTTGTGCTCTCTTCTTTAGTGATAGATGTCTTATCAATCACTAATGAAAAATAGCCAGTAAAAATTATTCATGTTACTCAAACAGAAATTTATCGAAACAAAATGATTTGCTTCAAGCGTAATACAATAATTTACCTTATTGTCATTGAGCAAAGCTATACTCATATTCTTGACGTTATTTTTCTGTGTAAAGATATTTTTAAAGCAATGTTTTGATTTTAAATAATTTGTAAAAGTCGTCTGCTTTCGAAACATTTATCAGGTCTCAAGAGTATCTGTAAAGTTATCGTCTGCAGATTTCATAATTTAATTATGTGTATTATTATTTGTTAGGAATTTTCGGAAATGTATATCTATCAATTAAACTTTATTTTATTTCTTTCGGTTTTAGAATTCAATGATTCAGCTCCATAAGGAAAATTAACAGCTCTAGCTGGAATATGCAAAATGTTTAGCAGCAAGAACCCTGCCCTAAATTATCTCTCGATAAAACAAATCATTGTCAAAATATCAAGAAAATCCTTCAACAACATAAGCAATACTAACAATAAACTCCTCAAAAATATTGAAAAATACACTTCAAATTACTCAACAGGAAGACCAAGAAGTATTCTTCTGGAATAACTCCCACTCAACTCACTGACAGCAATTCACACTCTTGGCAAGTCAGCTGCTCTGCTCACCGGCAAAACTTCTCACTAGGCAGCTGTCAGGCAGGTATGCCCGACTGAATTCCGTTAGTATCTCTCGCAATCCTTAACATTAAATTTTTAATTTAACACATTAAATTTTTAACTTAACACATTAAATTTTTAACTTTACACATCAAATTTTAAATTTTTTTAAATAAATCTCTAGACAAGAGAAGAAACCAAAGTCATGCTATCTAATACAGTTTAATATATCAGATATCTGTGTTATGGACTCCAGTAAACTTCGTTTCATTTGTTCCAATTCAGTTCTAAGCTTAGAATGAAAAGTTAAGATTCAGTTTATGCTAAGATCGTATTTGATTATAATATAAGGATTATCGTAAAGCCAACTCGAATGGTAGACAATTTTAAAATATTTAATAAATCTATTACCTTATTGTATATGAAGCATATAATGATCTTTATTTGGCATCCGTATTTATTCACACGAATTTTGAGTTTTTAATTGTAATCCAGTGAAATTAAATAAATTTCTCGCTTATTTCAAATCTTCAGCAACTGTGTTGCGTTTAATAATGTCTTAAAATAGCTCTTATTCTCTCCAAATCTAGAATTATAAAGAAAATTTCTTAGTCGATTAATTAAAGTTCAAAAGAAAAATCGTCTAGTAATTTCTAAAATATTTCTGTTAAAAAAGTTATTGTTTTCAATAGCCTAATGATTTTGAAAATGTTCCAGTTTTTGATATATCAGTACTTTTTAAAAGAAGTTTAGTTGTTATTCCTCTTATAATTCTAAAAAATGAGTTTCAAATACCAGTACTCTAATAATTTTAAACTGTTCTTTTTGCCATTATTCTAATGGTTATAAAGGTGTATTCTGGATAGCATATATAGGTCAAAATATTCTAATTTTCCATATTCTGAAACAGCCAGTATTCTATTATTCATAAAAACCTATTTTTATTTTAAACATTACAAACTATTTTTGGGATAGTCAACAGTCATAGAAAGAAAGCAATTTAGGTACATACATATATAATGCATATGTATAACCTTGTTGAAGATATCTTTAATTATTCTCATGTAAAGCCGAGAAACTCTCTCTGTTTTAGTTGAGCTAAATAAATGTTACCTAAAAAAATTTACCTTTTGCACCTTTTTTTTACATTTAATCATCTACAATGGCTCCCAAATATGAGTATATACCACTTATTTATAGGTACAGTAAAATGATCATTACAAAATGTATTAGACTATGAGTAAAATGACGAATCGATAATTTTTAATTACCATAATTTTCACGTTGAAGTTATAGATTTTTAAGTCCCAAAACAGAGTATACACCTAGAATAGTTACTTGAAATATTTTTCAAAAATATAAATTATTATTATTTCATTGCATATTCTTTTGAATTTAGAATAACTTTCAAAAGGTGTGTATAGAATAAAAAGGATTTGTGGTGTTTTATTGGATATTTTTGCCAATTTTTCGAGTAATACTATTTGCAAGCATTCTTTTCTCCTAATATTAAGCTTTTGGACATACTTTTCCAATTGAGATCAAAAGTTTTTTTATAACAAGGCAATCGAGAGCTTGATGTGGTATATGCAATTGCATGTTACTATTACAACAATTTTTACTGTATGTTGGTTCGTTATCTTGTTGAAACATACAATGAGATCCTAAACCTAATTCTTTTAAAATAGTTATAGCATTTAATTTTAAAATGTTGTTCAGTGCAATCAAATATCTCCTTTTACCCATGATTTCCTAGATAAAACTAATTTTCCGATGCCTCTTGTAAACATACAACTCAATACAAGAACCAAAATATTTCTATAAATATAAATAAACCTATGCTTTACAGTGAGAATGGTGTTTGGCAAAAGTAGTTCAGATTTAGGATTTCGCGAACATGCCATCAACCAAATTTCAAAAAAAAATTAAATTAACTTTCATTATTGAATATTATGTTACTTTAAAAATATTAAGGCTTTGGAATATGATTTTAAGCAAATGTAATAATTTTTTTTCTAATTGCTATGGAACTGAAGGATATTTTACTAGCTACGTGACCATCATAATTTGCTTCTTGGAATACTCTTCGAATTATTTTTATAGATAGACATCTTCCTGTTGATGTAAAAGTAAATGAGGCAGATTTTACAGTGTTTACCTTAAGGTTTTTTCTTACATATCGAATGACGTTTTTATTGGTCAACGAAATGAAGAACTTTTTTTTCTCTCTTCCAGATTTACTTGCAATTTGAATAAAATTTTTACACTTTTGAGTAATTTTTATACCCATATATTTATACTACTTAGAATTTCTTTTTCAATGTCATGCATAAACTTACCTACCTGAGACATTAGAATGACAATTTTTCAAATTTCAATTGTAGTTTCATCTCTAGAGCTCATTTTCCCATCTAAAATATTTTGTTCGCCTGAAAATAAAATATTAGTATTTTAAAGAAATAAAACTATTGTACTTTAAATCATTACAAAAAAAATAATGATGGCATTATCACAATTTTTATATTTTGTAAGTCTAAAACGTGGAGCTTTGACGTAAGATTATTTTTAATTAAAATACTATTGATTATTCGTTTTTGTTTTTAAGTCCATTATATTTTGTAACGTGTATTTTATTGTTCCTATAAATATTAAGCTTAAGAGAATATTTAATAATATTGTTTTATACCTTTCAAAAATAGAGTGAGAGGTGTGTACTCAATTTTGAGAGCCACTGTATATAACATTAATTTTTAGTATCACCATCTTCTGATAATTAAAATCACCTGAGGATATATAGAATATTTTATCTCTTCGATTGTAACTGTCGCAGTTTCACATACGCCTTAAAATTAAAATTTACTTTAACGTTATAGTTTGAAATAGTTGAATTACAATTTACTTCATATTCTTTAAACTTATTGCACCTTGATTTTTATCTCGAACTATCCATTAGAAAGGTCTTTCAAGGAGGCAAAACCCTTACATTGTTTTAAAGTCTTTAATCAGAGATTTGTATATCTTAAGTGAGATAAAAATGCTTTAGCAGTCCCATATATTTTAACATAGAATAATATCTATGGCACACAATACATACGATCTACAATGTGTGTATTATATACTATAAATGTATTTTACTTATATCAAAATATAGAATTTTTCATTTCTTAAGCTTATGTTCAATATCATGAAAAAGAAGCAAAATTTTTCTTTCTAGTTTTTTCCTGATGTTAATTTACTACATCACTATTATTAAGTCTCATTCGCCATATCTTGAAAATGTATAATACAATTTTTACTAAAATATTTCAAAATCATGGTGTTATATAAATTTAAAAAAAGTATGTAAATCTTAAAAAATACTCTATTTCTTCAACAATATGCATTACATAAAAAGTCATATTCAAGCATCCATTTTGTAACGATAAGAGATGCACTTCCCTTCAACTATCCTTATAGATACTTCCTGGATACTACTTGATTCAAACAACTCTTCCAACTATGAAAAACAAAGTGCTCATAAATAGTGAGACTACTATTGGCTACTTTGGCTCTTGTTCCATAAAGCAAAACAGAAGTATAGTGAGAAAGAAAATAATGGGAAAGAGAGAAGAACGATTTGCTGATAGATGTTTATAAATCTGACTTGAAGCATCTGAATTAACTTTTTTGATAGAGATGAATAAAAGTTAAAGTGCTAAGATAAGAATCAGCTTTTAGCGAGAAGAGTCTGAACCAGAACGAGTGATTAGGTAAGCTTAGATTTCATTATTACAGCATTATCTAGAATTGACAAATTAAGTTGGATTATAGGAGAGCGACCTTATCTATTCCTCAGTAATTATTGTTAAAGTCTTTTATCTTATTCTTAAGTATCTTCAATAGAAGTTTAGTGCTTTCTGACTAGTATATTGGTCTGAAATATGGCAGCAGCATTAAATAATGAAGAAAGGGCGTTTTAATTTGAGATAGAAAACGATTGATGGCGTACCTTTTAGAAGCACATAAAGTGGGTTGAAATTTTAAACACATGCCTACTTAGGATATACTTTCTGCGAAATCATTTTTCTCCTCAACATCTGCTCTGTAAAGAAATACTATAATTTCAATATTCTCAGCTCCTTTAAAGCTACAGAAATGAGAGGAATTTATTCATCTCGACTGATGCATTAACTCACATAAATCTTAATCAAATAGTAAACCACCATTAGGTGTTCGAATGATGGTTCCAAGAAAGTACTTTTCTTAAAATATCAGTCAGCGAATGAGTAGTTGAGCGATACATTTGGAAGCAATTCCAGAAAAGCTTCACTGGAACCCATCTATTTTTCAAAAACCTAACGTTTGCTATTATGGTAATGAGGTTCTTTATTTGTTAAGGTTTTCGGTAATCTCGTGGTGGAACTGGAATTCAGGTAATCCTTAAAAGACTTTTTTTTTTAGTATTTCATTACCGACTCGTGTAGCGTGTGAATATCTTTCAAAGTTTGATTGCCAGTGAAGCATGAGGAATGGAATATTTAAGTATAGTTCGATTGCGGGTTGGGTTCTTATAAATATATCGATTTTGGTAAACTCTGAAAGACTAAACTCGATGAGGAATGTAATGCAATAATGAACTTTAATTGCATGTCGAATTTACTGCTCATTATTTTTTCTTAAAAAATATGTTTTTAAGCAATTGATTTTAAAAAAGTATTTTGTTTCTTGTAAAAATATTTTGAAGAATAATAGTAGTTTCAAAAAATTGATTGCAAGAAAAGTGTTTTCTATCTTCTGGAAGCCAAAAATATATCTCACCGAGTTTTCATCGAAGAATATATATTTTATGTCATATATTTACAAATTATTACATCTTGAATAAAAAAAATACATGCGTATTTTAATTTTAAGAACGTGAGTTAATGTGATACACATAACCGTAAATAAAAGGCCAATCGAAAAATTTTAAATAGATAAATATAATTTTAGAAAGTGAATGATTCAAGGTAAATAATGTAGTATAAGTCACACTTTGTATCTTTAAACATACTTTTAACTGTTATAAATACCCAATCAAGAGTAAAAATTGAAATTTCATTACTGATTTTAATGAAAATGCACTATGACTTATACTCAGTTGTTAACGCAATTTCAATATATTTACCCCATTAATCACATGAGTATCTTTTGTTCATGTTTTTTAAATATATATATAATATATATATATATATATATATATATATATATATATATATATATATATATATATATATATTATATATATATAACAAACATCGAATCAATAACTCGAGACTAACTTCAGGAATGCAGTCGTAGTAAACCAGTAACCGGGTCTTTCCTAGAGTCTAACCTTTAACTGAAACATTGTCAAGAATTTTAAGTCGATCTTACCAGGAAAAGGTTTTTAGCAAGTGAAATGAAAGGTTTTTTTCAAGTGGGTGCTGCAATTGCTTTCGATGAACAAAAACAGCAACGAGTCGATGATTCAGAAAAAGCTGTTTATCCTATTTACTCGCAACAAAAGATTTCTTTAGCGAAAAAAAAAACTTTTTTTTTGGAAAAAGATTTGGAAAAAGGTTGGAACGATTGTATCACCCTAAAGGTGATTAACAAAAGGTGTTATAGTTGATGAATAAAAAAATTTGCAAAAAATGTTGTTTTCAATTTAGACTCGGAGTTATTGATCGATGTGCTATATTATATATACACTATAAAATTGTTTATTTACCTAACTTTAACATTATATTTTCGAACTTATGGTGAACTAAATCTACTTCATTTGTATATCTAAGTAAAATTAGTCGAAAAAATTGTAACATTTTAATTTTAAAAACTGGTTTAAATTAGATAATTTTTTTCAAACCAATATTTATAAATAACTACTTTGAAAAAAATGAGCAGTGTATTTATACATAAACATTCTTTTACATATAATACGATTTCATAATTCTGCCTATTAGCTTCTTAATAGCTAAAGGAGATTGAAATTTAATCTGGAATATTTATGAAGATGAAATCAAAAAGTTTGAATAGAAGATTGATTTCTAATTTTTAAGAATTTCATTTACATTTAATATTATCATTTATTTTTAAGTTGGGATATTATGAGTGGTTCAATACCGGACAGTGCGTTCATAAAAAATATCGTGCAAGATTTGGCTTTTAAATAACGAGACTGACACTGTAAAACGTTTTATTTTTAATGTTTATACAGTGACAGTCTCTCAAATCTATTTTACTCTTAATCACCTTCAATACACCCTCCTCTACCCCTACATGCAGAATCTTCCATTATTCGAAACAGTGCTGGAAGTACTTATTCTGTCAGCATCCACCAGGTCGATGCCGCTTTTCTCTTTCTAATTTCAACAGGACTCAACTATCGTTCGCTACAGCTAGATTTCACACCTTAGAGAAACAGACAGTCGCATGACGACAAGATGCGGAGAGCATAAGTTGATGGTTTAACACAGGATGTCCCTTTAGCCCTAGGAACTTCTTCACAGACAATGGGAATGTGATTTATTCTTCCACATTTCGAGTCAATATTTTTTACCTATACTTTCACAGTTCAGAGAACTGGAAAATAGTAACATGAATTAATAGTTAGACCTTCAGAAGCCAGTGAATGGTACACAATATATGCATATCAAAGAAAGTAATTACATTGCTTTAACTTAAATGTTGCTCATTCGATCGTAGTTTTTTTTTTTTTTTTTTTTTTCGAGGGAAGGAGGGCTCTCTAGTGGAGATGGGTTCTCAGTGCATGGATTAGGCCTTCGTTTCAGGATCATATGCAATAAATCACGATTCGTCACAGTTATTATCCTTTCTCAATAGATTTGGGTCATTTTCAATGATCAGAGTATCAATTATAAACATTTAATAAAGCTTCACCTGTTGTTCAAATATGTGAAAATTTTACTACCACTTGGTACACACTTTTTGTAATTAATTGACGTACACAGATTCTTTTCAAATCCTGCAGTCTTAGCAATCGAACGAATACTTGACTGGGTCAGATTGAAGCCAAGTTACCGAGTTTTTCCATATTATTATCCGTTTTCGACGTGGAAGGGCGACCCGGTTTTTGAATCATCTCATCTCGACTTCTCTTGGAAATCTTAAAACACTCGAGAACATGTCACGCGATGTACATTAATTGTCATACGACTTTTTTTCAATAAATTAATATTCTATGAAATTTCATAAAAATTCAGTGGCTCATTAACCTTTTTCCGGAACGAAACAAAAAAATAACTTTAATGCAAATGAAGCCTACGGTTGTGTAGCAAGCGAGAGCACTGTGTTCGAAGAAGATTCATGCTAAAGCAACGCGGTCATGTGTTTTGCGCAATCTTCTTCTTCTGTAGCAGCGTCAGATCATAGTTATTTAATATCCATGCCTCGTATATACTTTGTCTTAAATCCATCAACAAATATCTTTGTTCATACATAAAAATATTTTCTTCATAAAATTACTCAGGTCAGTACATCAGCCAATCACCTTCAACAATAATTCTTCTATTACCATAAGCATCTGGAATTCCTCTTTTGAAATGGCCCT
>BMAW01104496.1:8589-29831 GCA_019974015.1 Nephila pilipes | reverse complement strand
AATCGATTTCATAATAGAAAATCTGATTTTTTTTTAATTGTAATAAAATTGTAATGGCACTACTATAGAAGGAAATAAAATAAAAGCAAGAATTAGTTTATTTAATTATGGAAAAAGTATGGCACAAATAAAAACATTCACTAACTACAAATTATTTCTTCTAATCTTTAATTTCTACTAGAATGGGTCGAAGGAGATTAAAATAATATTTAAGAACATGAATTTCTTCTAGTCAGATAGGATGTATGATACTTCAGCATCATGATTTAAGGGCGATTGACGCCCCTCGGATCGTCAAATGACGCGAGAGACGACATATAAGCGATATGATTGATTGATCGATAGATTAAATGCCTAGGGAAAGCGACGCAGTTTGGCACTATGATTATGATCTCTGAATAATTTATCATTAATACTTCCCGAGTCCAAATTCTATAACATGGTGAAGCCTTTTTGTAGCAATTTGAGCGTGATTGTTGTTTACTTGTTAAAATGTAATTTTATTTAATAATAGTGCTTAATTCCATCTGTGAAAGTAAAAGACAAAAAGTTTGTAAATATCAAAGGTTCACGGCTGTTTTCATTCATCAAATCATTTAAATTCTTTAATTATCTTAATGAAGATTCAAGTCAAAAGTTTATTAAAAAGGTTTCAACAATTTGATTAAAAAAAATTTCATTATTTGCGTCACACTTTGAATGAAAGAATATGCTTTGACAAAACAGACTGCTTTTTTTTCAAAAATATTTAGAAATCTTTTTCTAAATCTTGCAAACGAGATTATATTTCATTCATAAATTTAATTAAATCATCGTAAGATCAAATTACTTCCTTTTAATAAAATTTCGTTAATTCCGAGGGAAAACTGCCAATAACAGCGTACATGTACTAAAGAGAATAATAATATGCTCCTCATTCCAAATATTGCATATCTAATCACTTGATATTTGTCTGCACAATTCATCTATTTTGCTGACGTTGGACAAACTATCTATTTTGATTGCCTAAAGGTATTTTCAAAACTGCAAAGTAATTAGCGAAATAAATATTTTGCACTCCTCAGCGTAAATTGGGAGATAATGATTCATTTCCATTAAGTTTGTATTTTAAAATTTGATTTTATCCCCTTTAGGATTCAATTGAACCAAAGTTTATGGGCAAAAAATGTCAATTTCTTAAATATCTATTTTTATAAATATTTTTAAAGCAATATACAGTTATTTAGTAATTGCATTGGTATACAATTACTAAACACTGAACAGCAGACCTATTTGTTTTATTCAAATCAATTTAAGTGTTCAATCAAAAAAAGTTTAAAATATTACAAAATACTTCCGGCCTTGTAGGGAGAAAAATTAAAGAGATACAAAAAATGTTGGAGCTATATTTCATACATCTATATTCAGTAAATAGTTTGTTGGCATATAAACCCCTTATATATATATATATATATATATATAATGTATGGTATATATATAATTAATATTTAATTACATATATTAAATTTAGAGAGATAATGAAAAGATACAAAGTGAAAAAATAATTTTCCCATTTTTTTTTTTCTTCCAAAAGAGTAGAAAGTTTCTATTCTTTGCTGATTAGTTGAGAAAACACTTGCGTATAGCATTATGCATACTCTTATGAGTTTGATAGGATAGAGTTTGTAGCATCAAGGGGAAACAAATTACATTAGCTCGGATTTCTAAGCAGAAAAAAAAACATTTATTTTTTTACAATGAAGGCTCATCTTTTTCGTTCCCTATCAGCAGAAACCACGAAACTCATTAGCATTTTCACACAGATGCTTCTTTTCTAATTATTAATTTAGCTACATAGAGTGACCGAAAATATTTAGTTTCGTTATATGTTTCTCTGTATTTTTATGATTATTAGAATCAATAAAAGCTCTTCAAAATTTGCATATTCGGTCCTTGATTCCCATCAGACTAACTCTGTTATTACTCATTGTAGGTACTAATGGAAAAAAAAATAGATATAAGCAATTTGTAGACACATCTCCATGTATTTCAAACCCTATATTAAAATATTGGCTAATTTTATTAATTAAAATTAGTATTGTGATGCTTTTAACTCAATTAAAATTCACGCACACAACAGTCAGTAAAGATAATCAGATTTTTCGTCATTTCTTAAAATTAACCAAAATCAGTTATTAAGAATGTGGAACATCCTCAGAAAAAATATATCAGAAAAATTGATTTATGTTATTAGATTTAAAAATAGTCTCGAGTCAAGAACGAACCTTATGATCTCCTGGTACTAAATTACTCTCTCTTCTCAGAATAAGACATTCAACCTTACTATCCAAACTTTCCAACCACTCTCTGTCTATTCCTACTTTCCTTTTCTCCAACCATTGATTATAAATCATTTTAAACACACTATCTGATAATTCTTATTCTCTACACTTCAATATATAAATTCTCATATACATAAGTAATGGTTCACGTCAAGCTGAGGTTCTCAATTCAAATAACGTCATATAGGGTCCCGAAAGTTTAGTTGAAGGGAAATATATGTAAGAAGCCCGTTGAAATCCTTCAGAGTGTTAAAATGAAAAGAGAGAGGGGGAAAAGGAAGAAAGGATTAAAAAAGGGATATTTATTCACTAATATAATATTTGACATATACTATGCATGATCAATTAAATTGTTTGATGAGACCTTATGACAGTTTGTCTCAGGTATCTCTCAAGACTATTTTGACTTTTTGTGTGGTTCGAATTTGATGATTTATTTGAGCAATACATCTACTGAGTGCATTCCAAGCTTTCACATATGTATATAAGACCGGTAAATACGCACTCCTTGACGTACCTCTCAATATCTTCTTCTTCATGTGTCTCATATCCTTAAATTATGGGAAATGCATTTCATCCACAACAGAAAGTCTAGATCCACTGCATCTTGTAAGAGACAGACATGACCTAAGATATTCTCGGTGGAATACCGCTGAATCTAAGTCAATGATATGAAGCTTTGTGCTATCATTGTACAAAATGTCCACCCAAACCATTATTATTTGGCCATAACGATCGACTTCATGATCATTCTGGTTACGAATGTACCGTACGAACAAAGGAAGATGGTAACGAATTCCTGTCTCCTTTCACTCTACTAGTGTCCAGAATAACTCTAAACATTCATCAGAGAACATCACTCTGGGTCTCTGTGATGATCTAAAAAATATACTCGCTACACCAACGTAATTTTTAATGATCATAGAATACTAATGCTTTCTCAAAGGAAGTCTCCCAGACGTATCTTCTCAATCTTTACATTAAAACATAAGAATTTGGATCACTGTAAAATCTACATCATTGCCTTAGAAAATAGGCATATGATTTTCTTCTCAAAATTTACTGCCTCGTGTATTATTTTTTAATGTTACTTAAGATGCTCTCTACAGTTACCTTTACTGCAATTGCATGGCTTTCAGTGAAGCAGTTTTTCATCAATCAGTTTCTCCTCCAAAATTGTTAAGAAGTACACGTATATTCATTAAACTTCTGTAGCAGAGTAAAAGTATTTTCTCTTCCCGTACAAAAATATCTTAAACTTTCAAAGAAAGGTATCCTCACTTTAAAATAATAGCAGATCTTCGAGTTCTGTTAAATTTTAAAATCCAATTTTTATTTGTTTGAACACTCAGTAGAAAATTATTAGATTATTTTATGCATTAGAGGGAATAATTAAGTTCCTAATTTGGAGTATGAATAAAAAATATGAAAACTTGCTTACTAGAGATTTTCCAAAGTGTTTACAAAATAACGTGCTATCACAAACATGCTTATTTAAACCGGCTAATTATTAAAAAGTAAGATAAACACACGAAAGTGGACCTTTTAGTGTTTACAGTTGAGTCATCTACTAAACAAAAGGGCAGAGAGGAATGAAAAGTAATTTTACTTAATTAGTCTTCATGGTAATTCATTTACTCTTAACATAAGATCACCGTGTTCACTTTTTGCGTAATGTTTTTATTGTCATACTGAAAACTAACATCGACTGAAGAAAAATTTTAAATAAAGATTCGTATCGAGAGATATTCTTACGTAATTCATATGTCTACGAATGATGAAATTAAATTTCAGTTTTATTTTTTTAAATCATGTATATTTCAAAGGATCCATGATTTCATTCACTGATAGTTATCAGTTAGAAAACATCCTTTACATAGGTATTTTTACTTATTCACTGCACGTGTATTTATTTCAAGAATTATTTTTTGCATATGGGAAAAACATTTATATAATTGAATTAAAACTTTCATAAAAAAAAATAATTCTGATTAGAATTCATAGATATATTAGTAGCATCTATAAATGATTTTCATGTATTTTAACGGTTCAATTTAGTTGTCTTTAAAAAGCTTACCAAACCTTATATTCCCAAATTCTTGAAGTCAATCAATGAATTTACATTTAAAAGTAAGTTTTGTTTCATTTTTCGTTATAAAAATATCTATTAAAAATTATTTTCTAAAGTTATGTTAAAAACTCGTAAAATATTTAAAAAAAGTGCAAAACAAGAACACTATAATTACCTATTTGATTTTCAGTAGCATAGGCTCACTTATCAAGCACCTTTCTTGTCTTGGTTACATTTTTAACAGTTTTTACTAAGGAATCTCACAAATGCTCAAAATAGACAGAAATGTTTGTAGTTTTCCCTGAATAATTAAAAGATTGAATATAAAGTATACAGACTGTATTGCGAAAGGATATTTGAAAATAGTTTAAGTATGCTGGATATAATTCATATGTTTAATAGAAATTTTGAGATTTGGAAGTAAGAATAAAAACTATTTTTAACTATTTTCAGTAAAATGACAATATAATGCTCAAGATCTTTCATAGTTTCTTTTTTTCCATGACGTTTATTTATGTACAAAAAATTTCCAGTCCCATCAAAATTTAAGAGTCAAGTACCATTCATACTAAACAGTTTTAAAAGAAAACGATGACTGGTTTAACTATCGACTGTAGGTGTTACAGTATAATGGTGGACCAATAAAACAACAATAAAAAATCATATTCCATTGCATTCATTTTACTTAATGTTTAAATCAAACTTTTCCTATTTTAATTTCATTTAACGTTTTAATTTTTCCTCATTTTGTCCGTTTGAAAAGTCCTTCATGAAGACAAATTCAACATAGTTTGCAGTCTCTCTATGTATATTCGTGATCGAATTCTTAAAGAGCTAAAATAGAACTAATCTACCTGCCAAATAATTCAGCATACTAAAAATATAAAAAAAAATATACTTGAAAAGAAGAAATAAAATTTGCTTAGAAAATTATCAGCGTAACTGATATAGTTTTCATATATGCAAAGCAGATAAAATTCTTTTAAATGATTGCGTAAATTTTGAATTTTATTTAACTTTGACAGTAAAGTAATTGTTTTCTGCATAATTACATTTGAGATCTATTTCGTTTTTTTCCCTAAGTATTAATATATGGAAATAAGGTCATAGAACATATTTTTAGAATCTAATTGATACAAATTAATAAACTAAACTGATTAAACTAATTTAAACATTCCTTTTCAATCTCACATGGCCCATTAATTTTAATGAAAAGAGTTAGAATATTTGTTACTGTTGCAAGTTCGGCTCAATCGTTTTTTAACAACAGCATGAACGATTAAAACAATAATTTCAGCACTATCGCTTCGCTTAAAATTGCAAGAGGATGAGAAGAATTTATTAGTCTCTTGGTACATTTAACTCCCATAGAATTCCAATTACTTTTTAAAAATCAAACAGAAAACAACTACTTATCTCTTCAAATGCTGGCTCTACGTAAAGGACATTTATCGAAAACCCACCAAATTATTTAGTGGTTTGGCGACGAATACTTTGAAAGTATTCATGAGAAGCTTCTGTTGAATCTTTTCTGCTTGGCGACACCTATTTGTCGAGGGACCAACGGGTGTTATTAAGATAATGAGATGCTCTTCCTTGTTAGGATTTTCAATGATCTCGCTGCGGGGCTGAAATTCAGATAAACTCTAAGAGAAGACTCCTTTTGATGGTACTTCGTTACCCTGTATCATATAGTGGGTAACTATTCCGTAAGGTAAAATATTTTTTCAGTGAAACCTAAAGTATGGAATATTTAAATTTTGCCGCTCGGGTAGCATTTTTGAAAAATACTGTTGGCGATAAAAGTGGAAAGAGTAACATAGAAAAGAAATGCAACGTGAAATAAAAATTCAATTGAAAGCTGAATTTCTTTCACAATTTATGAGAATTTCAAAACAACATGAGAAAAGATTTTCCATGAAAAAAAATTTGATAATTATAAAGAGAGTGATCTTAAAAAACTATACATTGGAAAGGGAAAATACATTCATTCTTACAGAACTGAATCACAAAAATGGTATCCTATTACGTACTTTATTGATTAATAAATTCCTCACTCTATGATTGTATTTTAATAATCAATTATATGTAATAAATTATAACATATTTTGATAATATATCATGTCTTCGTAGAAAATAATGTACCAGACCAATTTTTTTGTTTTGTTTTTCCATAATAGATAGAGGCTAGAATAATGATTTTACTTTTTGCGACATCAAGTGATTCCAATCATATTACTACTGTTATGAAAAACCGTCGAATAGAAAACTTACAATATTAAGGATTTATTGATCCTTCATAATAAATTTCTGCTATATTAACCATAAATAGAGAAGAAAAATGGCATATTAAATAATTCAGATACTTTATTGACTAATTCCAGTTATGAGAGTATATATGCTATCGCAGAAAAGTTCACGTTTTACTCTGAAATCCAATTATATATGAGGTGAGTAAAAAAGTATTATAAGTAATGTTATAAATTATTATCTACATTTAAATAAGAATAATGCTGTTTATTAAAAAATATGTATAATAATACCCTTTTCTTTTGTTTTCGTTGAGAATAGACTACATAAAGTGAGAGAAATTTTTAAAGAACATTTTTGAATATATTCGTAAATTTTTTAGATACTTAAAATTTTTTAGATACTTAAAATTTTTGATGTCAGTGATATACTTCCAGCCACGATATACGTCAACGTCTTATGATCACTTTGAGAGAGAAACACACTAGATTTACTTCTCATAATTAATATGTGATTATAATCTATCTCTCTCTCTCACACACACACACACACACTCTCACTACTCACAGAAATAATATTTTTAATTATAAAACTAAATTACCTGTAATTTAGTTTTATTATTAAATTACCTGTAATAATAAAACTAAATTACCTGTGTTACAATTACCTGTAAATGTTTCTTAAAAATAAACATGTTCAATTCTAACATAAAGGAATTATCACTAAAGTATATCAAAAGTGTCAATAAATTAAATATTTTTCATGAAAAAAGCCCGATATAAGAAAGATGTAATTAAATTATGAAATATATATGAAAAATGTAAGATTAAAATTTAAAAATTTCTATTTAAGTCAAACTATTCATTTTTAATTGCATTATATTTATTGCTTAGCTTCCGTTTACAATATTCCAGATTTTATTTCAGATATGAATTCTATTATTCGAAACAGTTAATCATCAACAAAACCTCATATCCATTTAATTATATATAAAGTGCTTTTCAATAACTTATTATAATTGACACTCTTTTCGGACAGGTAGTTCTAAACAGATAAAGAAATTGTAAATATGTCTTCCAAAGAAATCTACATATTTCAATGACAAAAATAAACTGAACTTTGAGAGAAAAATTCAATTGATAACTTGTTTTCCTCAGATAAGGTCGATATTAGATCGCTGACTTTTATTTCTTCGTATAATAAATATGGCAAAAGAAATAATTTTGCTCCTAAAATCATACGAGAACAGTTTTTTTCGTTTTTCTTGGAATAATATCAAATAATCAATACTCACTGAGGAAAATAATGAAATGTTTAATTTTATTTTTTGTAACTCTTGTAAGCTTTATTTAAAAAAAAAAACCTTGCTATCTGTGTCTTGTTGCCTTGCTGTCTGTGAAAAGCATTATTTTGCTTTGTAAATATTTTCGAATGTGATTAAATAAACAGCTCATACAAATAAAAGGGTAATTGAAAAGAAGATAAAATTCCAAAACATAGGGCGTATAGGTGGTGAATAGAATAAAGATAATATTCCCTGAATATTATTCTTTTCTCACTCATTGCTTAAAGACTACTGTATTATTAAATAAAGTATGGTAGTATTTTGCACAAATATTGGTCAAAAGGCTAACTTACTTTAATCCGTCACATTTTTGGTACCTTAACTTTTTCTCCAATCATTCCATCAAATACAAAAATATAAACAATAACAAAAGAATATCAATCAAATTGATAATAGCATAAATATTTTAGCAAGAAAGCTTGTTAAAATATTTATTATTTTTTTTGTTTGAGGAAATATTTGGGAATAGAAAAAAAATATTTCGCTATTTTTGATAATTTTATTCAATTATAAGTAAAATGAAATTTTTAAGAGCTTAGAAGTACACAATAATAAATGAAAATATTAAGTACAATGCAAAAACATTCCCCATTAAAAAGTTATTTCAGTATCTAAAATATATATTTGTTTTGAAAAATGATTATTCTAGTTTTTAATCAATAGATGCATCAACCGATATTAATATTGAAAACATCACTTGTTAAAAGGATTCTTAATGAATAAAATACGTTGTATGTAAATAAAATTTCAAATTTGGAAAATCATTCACAAAAGTTTTTGGAATTTCGTAACAATACAATAATTTTCTAGGAGGTTATGTGTGTCCAGTTTCATAAACTTAAACAAGTTTGTAAACATTTCAACAGAAGTTAAGTCATGCATTAACTGTTACACCTGAAGTAATTGAAACCGAGTCCTTCTCTTAGATTATTTATTTATTTTTTAACTATAAATTTCGATGTTTATAAGCCCAAAGGGAATAGTATAATGGAAAAGAAGAAGTTCCGATCATGAATAAGAATTCAATAGAATGGAAATGATTATTTCTTCAAGAAAATATCGTCATTTGGTGAATTCATTTAATTTATGTAAGCAAATAGAATTAAAGTTACAGTTAAATAATTGCAAATATCTTCAGGCTGACAAGTGGTGATTAAACGTAGAAGTTTGATTCGTGTATCGTTGCATAATGATTACGATTGTGGCCAATGCATAATGATTGCCTACGTGCAATACATATCGTTGCATAATGATTAAGAGTATGGCCAATGCAATGATTGCATACATGCAATGCATATCGTTGCATAATGATTTCTTGTGTATCTCGTGAGGTTGAAAAATGTTTCTGTCGGATTCACGTGAATGAGTGTGGGAATATGTGTCAGTGTGTCAAATCTTGGTGAACTTTTTTATTTAAATGGGGCTCTGTGAGGGATGCAGGGTCATCCCAGAGAGAAAGTGTCCTTTTCTCCAGAAAGATTCGATCACATTCCATTGTATTCCGTGTGCAGCCGCCCTTTTCAAGCTTTTTTTGTGAACTCAAAGAACCCAAGAGGAACTAACCTAAATTAAAACTCGTGATCATGAAGACTAAGTATCATAATGATTGTTTCAGGTGCTTTAAAAAACAGAAAAAATAAAGAAATTCAATTTGATTCGCAAAAGAAAGACATTCACCTATGAGTACTAAAGTTAATTTAAAACAGATTTATACATTAACTTTTATATAATTCAAGCTCAATAAGGAATGTAATCCCTAAAAATATTAAAGTAATTGAAAGTTAAGAGTTTATGCATCAATATAATTTTCTTCATTTAATTATTTATACATTTAATTTTTAAATTCAGTTAAAATCCCCTTTTATTTATTATTTATATATATTTATATGTTAACTAAAAATTTGTTTCCTTTCATAAAATGAATGCTTAATTTATATAAGAAAGTAAAAATATCGAAAGATAAATAGAAAGATTTCTTTTAACTTCCTACCCTCAAACTTAAGTGATTGAGAAAATATCATTCAATTTGAGAAATATTGACATGAATAAAGTATGAAACATCACAGATTGACTAATTGACATTTATTGAATCCAGTATTGTTGAGAATACATAAATCTAAATAAAGATTTAGTTTAATTTTCCTTCATTTTATGACAACCATAGTGAAATTTCTCTTAAAATATAATTTAATAAATTATCACAAGCTTTTTCATTTTAATATCTGAACATAATATTATCAATAGTTTAAATACGTTATCTACTATGATATTTTTAATGATTTCTTCAATTTTAGTATTTGATTACTAAATTGATTTACCATTGTCTTAAAAATTTATATTTTTTGAACTTTAGAGTGTTTTGTATCTGTTGAAGGATTATAATAGAATTCAATACACACACACACACACACATATATATATATATATGCCAGTTCAATTTCTCGGAGTTCAATACTCTTACACTCATTCTTTTTTGTAAATAACTTTATTTGAAGTTAAAAAAATTTGTATGTGTAAATATCTAAATTATTTTACGGGATATTAAACTTCTTGATTTTTTTTCTTTCTTTTTTTTTTTGTATTTGGAAATTCGTGTACTGGTATCCTTTAATAAATTTTCTCTATGGAGAGCCAAGAAATTCGATTATTTTTTTGAAATTCATGTAATAGATTGAAACTGGCAGTAACTATACCCTTCGAATGAAAAGATATTGCATTGCAGTAAATTTGAATCCCTATTACAACATTTCGGCGCTAGCCAATAAAAACTTGTATTATATTGCATCTTTTTTTTTGGGGGGGAGGGGTTAATCTTATCAGAAAAAGTCGGTTTTTAAATATTATTGTTGCACATTAAGCGTTATACGTTTTAAATCATTTATAATCTTTGTTATAAGGAAAGGCTAATAATTCTACTTTTGTGGTCTAAACTCTATTCTGCAGTATTGACAAATTAAATCTCATTTAGAAAATTGAACTTATTGATATATAACCGTTATGTTATGATAATGACATTTTATATTTTACCTGATTTCAGATGTAAAATTTGTGGTTTGGAGAGGCAATTTTTTAATTACATCTCATATATTCTAAGGTATGTAAAATTTTACTTTTAGTTTTTGTTAGCCTGTATCTGATTTTTTATTAATTGTTTATTTATGTCGCTTTTAGAAGCAACACGAAAGATACTGGCGACGGATATCGCAATTTTGCTCCTCTTTCAAGCTCCGAGGACGACGCCGAGTTTCACCTTCCTATCCAAACTTCCATACTAAGTCAATGGGAAGATTTGGGACCTTGACAGATTTAACGTGCATCATTGATTATCTATTTACACTTTTTTAATTTTATCACACCAATTTTTTTCTCTAAGATTTTTCAAAACTATATTCATTTATTCTTATTTTCATCATTTTTTTATTCGTGGCAAAAAAAAATTAATTTTACGAAATTATGTTACCAAAACAATTAATCAACAGTTATACTTTCATTCAGCATATGTATAACAACAATAATTTATATAAATATTTTTTTTTTAATTTTAACTGCAAACTCTCAGTAACTCAATTACTTTTATGGATAAAGTAACAATTTAGACTGAATATTGATTTTCTGAAATTTAGCAGACATGATAAATGCCTTTTGGGTCAAAGAACTCTGCGAAAATAATAAATTCTTCACCCTTGTCTAAAAGGCGGAAATTAAATGTTAAAATGTTTGAAATACAAAAAATAATAAGTTGAAGCCATCCATCTCGAATGCTTTCGAAATGGGAAACATTTTTGATTTTAGCTCCTTTCGTACAGAGAATATAACTAGAATGATCCAAATAATAACATGTAATGAAAAGCAGCTTTTCGAACAGGTTTTATTTAAATGAATAATCAATCATACTCACCCCATAATCCATAAGATACTCCCTCATTCTACAACTGTAAACTCTCTGAAGTTAAGAAGAGAGCTTATAATTGAAATTATTGAGAAATTTATTTCTGGAAACTGTTGGTGTCAAATCTCGAAATGATCTCTCTCTCTTTGAAACTGGAACGAATTAATTTAATAGAAAATTTGAGGTATAAATAGAAATTTATTCATTGTTCGTTTATTAACATCATACTTAAAAGCAACAAAAGGGCTATTGACGACGATCCTCGCATTTCTAAACATCGATCAAGTGACAAGGACTGCATTTAAGATCGCGTTCTCTTCTTCAAACTTCCCCACCACGCTTTCGAGAGAACTTGGAGTCTCAACAAATTTAACATACGAGCAACAGTGATCACTAAACCTTTCACTTAAAATTAACATAAATAATTATAAATGAAATAATATGTAAGTAAAAGGGGGGAATAATTAGACAGTGCACATTCTCAGAAGTGAAAAATTAAATAAATTTTGAATGAACATTACTCTTCGTTCACCCGCGATCTATCAGAATCTGACTTCGTAATTTTTCATGTGATGACGGCGAAACCTATAAACTATTACCTCCCTTTATCCATATCACATTAGTAGTTTAAGGATAATATTCATTTTATAGACTATATTTATTTTTAGTTCGCAAATGAAATATTTTGGGAATCAGGACTCAACACGTGACTTGTCTTAAAAATCGTTGCCACCGAGATTGCTGGGCCATAAAGATTTTTTAAAAATAAAAGGAAATTCTGATTAAAGATTTCATAAGCTAAATTGGATAAAAGACTTGAGATTAGTAATGTTATAGAAGAAAGTGCGCAATCATATAAAGAGAAAAAAATGTTACTTAATTAACATAAGAATAACAATTGGAGCAATTAAATTGATTGGAATAGTAAGATTAGAAGTCAAAGGCTACATAATAATGAACTGATATAATTTACCTGAAGGTTGAGGGATATGGTAAGCGACCCACCGACGCAGGTACTGTATCCTTATTCGCACTTAAATTGTGTGGTGATTGTATAAGTAAAAGTGTAATACGTCTAGAAATAATGTTTCCAAGTGTAAGTGTGTATCACGAGTGCGACTGAAGGAATTATATGTGTCTTCTGTGCTAAGCCTGCTGAGGTATTATTTTATATAAGACGCCGGAAGGGGTTAAGGGTCTCCAGGAAGGGAGATAAAACTGTGTGAGGGAGCGACTTTACATGTATTAAGTGTACAATGGCCTTGAGCGGGTATTTCATTTGTGAAGTCAAAACCGATTACTGAAATCATCCAAAATTGACATTCTTTGCTCCATGATTATAAGAAACCAGGGAATATCCCTCTCCCTTTCAAAAAAATTAGACACAGGATTTTTACAGATGATCTCTGAGTCCGAAATGGATACACCAAAGATTGTCTTAAGTGAGAAAAAAAAGTACGCGAAAAGAGATTAGAAAAGTTTGGAAATTATAGTTTGTGTGTATGTGTGTGTTGTAACTATGTACCTAACGCGGACCTAAGGACACAACTTTTTAGTTTTTAAATTCTCAAATTTTCGATTGACCTCCAATGCATTAGATTTACAAATATTAGTTCAAAGAACACAAGAACATAGTGATTAGTTTTTGAAACTGAGTTGTTTAATTTAAATACAACGATTAAATAGTAATTTGACAACAAATTTTAAATTCAATTAAAGTCTTGAATTAAGATTGTGACATTTGAAAAATTTCATAGATAAATTCAATGTAAATAACAAATTATTCGTTATCATTAGAGTTGAAGATTGGTAGAGCAGCAACATTGACATCTAGAACATCGAATATGAGTAAATTCAAATTAGCACTCCGAACACAAATTGTATTGAATTCAGAATTCAAGAATTCAGGCGAGTTAATTTTTAAAAGATACCACAAGTCACTATTAATAGAACACAAACACTGACATTATAAGCATAAGATGTAAGCATAATTATTTTGTATAGCAGCATGTACAATTAAAAGTAAATAAAGTAAAATAATGATAATTATTGACATTACAAAGATCGTAGCAAAAAAGTTTTTTTTTAATTTAAATTCAGTCAAAATGCTATTTGAAGAAATTATAATCCTTAAAATAGAATGTATAGTTATGCATGCAATAAGTTAAAATTAGGATAAGTTCACCTCATTACCATTAAAAGTTTATTAAAAATCAGCTACAAGAAATGCGATTTGCTGTACAGTAAAATTTAACATGGAGTTCTTGATGGCTATAGAAATTCAATAAAGTTTTAAGAAATCATTCATATTTCGATACAATGTACTTTTGAACAGTTAATGTTAAAGAAAAAAAATTATATCTTAATTAAGCTTCATATAACGTTAAATATCTCAAATATAATACGCCAAGGAAAGACTACTTTATTTACGAAAAACAATTTAAGCATTAAAATCTTAGAATAATTACGATATATATCGAAATCTATATCATTAATTATCATCCTTTTTTGTTTTTAGATTAGAGGTCTTATAATTAGGTAACTGTGATATTTCGTTTATTTCTAATATTTTTATTATCTTAGTCATTTGTCACATTATTCAAAATTATTGAAAACTAATTATAATAAATGTGTTATAATATCATATTTTATTTCCTGGCACCATATTCTTGGAACCTTAATTTATTTCATAATTTTCAAAATTAAAATGGTATTATAATTCCTTAACGGAATGTAGTACAATATTCCCATAATAACGAAAAACTCCATTACACCATATAAGATTTTTGAGTTCTTTTTCAAAAATTTGGGCAATCTTAATGTACCACTCTCTTCCACTTTGTCGTAATCCATGAATGAACTTCTTTAATTAGTAAATATAATTTGAATTCTCACAATTCACAAAGCCTCCCGGCTCTGTCATGTATATTCTTTTATTTAAATTTGTAAATAGATATGCGCAATCTGGTAAAATGACAATTTATAAAAACTTACTAAAATAGAGAAAAGTAATCTAACTTCAGAAAAATTCAAAAGAAGGGAATAAACCTCCTTGTAGGTTTTATCTTTTCGTTTTTTGTACTCCTGAACCTCGAGTCTCGCTTTTTAATGAACAATTTCACCCTTTTCATTCTTTTTATATATTATATATCCATCGGTTACCTAACAATTTTATTTTTTCGTCTGGACTTGGAACGAATTTCCAAACATCTCGCTTAACCATGATTGCTATCTCCTCTTTCATAGCTTTTCGCTACAACTCCCGATAGGGTGATCTCTCGGATTCCTTAAAATGCTCCGGGATACCAATATCGACTAGCCATGCTTCACAATCAGAATTTTCAATCTGTGATTCTAAAACATTTTCTTCGATTTTCTTTCTACTTTTTACTACACCCGAATAAGTGTTTTTACCCGTAAAATTCAATAGTATAGACTTGTATTCAATTCCATGCTTTTTACAACACTTTTATTTTTCATTATTAGTATGTAACCTCGTACTTTGACAATTTAAATAAAAATAAATAACATTACATTGCCGTCTTTACATTTTCGAATCAATATAACTTCCTTTGTTCTACTTGACTCTTATAAAGGCTTTCACTCTCGGTATTGGATTCAGTCTCAGAATAATAGATTATTTGGTACACTTTACTCCTTAAATTATAATACAGTCCCAGTACAGCTCCACTATATTTTGCTTTATCGTTTTCTGGAAATTCAGACTTAGAAATGGGAAATGAAAACGTTTATGGTTTCTATATAATGCGTCTTATATATATATATATATATATATATATAACAGAAAATTTAATTTTTCAGAACATATACAAGTTGTGGCTATTACATAGCGAGACTGAGGCTGTAAAACATTTTATTTCGATTTCATACACATATACTACTTATCACGTTCAATATACACCCCTCCTCTATCCCTGCAACGCTCCATGGGAATATTCTATTGTTCAAAATAATGTTGGAAGTCTTCTTCTGCCAGCTGTTTCGGGATGTGTGACAGTTTCTATATCAACGGACTCAAATCTTGTTTTTTTTAATGCATATATGACCTTAGAAAACAGATAGAAGTCGCATGGTGCAAATTCTAGCGAAATGAGGTGGATGTCTAAAGCTGGGATGCTGTACTTGACCTAGAAACTTCTTGACCGACAATGCAAAATGACGTCCTTCCACAATTCGGGTCGTTTTTTTCGTATTCCTTCACGGCGTTCAGCAAAAACGTGTAGGTAGTAATATTTTTTTATAATTAGATCTTCAGGAACCCAATGAAAGTATACAATCTCATGAATATCGAAAAAAAATCATTATTGCTTTGAATTTTCATTTGCTCATCCGAGCTTTATTGGCTATAGGTGAAGATAGGCTCTTTCGGAGCGTTGAGTGGTGCTTCGTTTCAGGATCATAAGTAAAATGTCATGATTCGACATACGTTATTATTGCTTCCAATAAGCTTGAATCATTTTCAATGGCATTCTAAGTGTCAGTAGAAACATTTTTACGAGCTTCTTGTTGTTCAAACATGAGAATTTTTGGCACCAAATTGGCATGCCCTTTTTGCAGGTTAAAATTGTAATGTAAAATTTGCCATTTGGATTCTTTGTCAATTCTTACAGAATTCAGAAACCACACGAATACTTAACCGACGGCCAGATCGAACCATATTACCGATGGAAGTGTGACCCAGGCGTGAATCATCTTCAAAGTCTTCTAAACTTTCTTGAAAAAGCTTAAATCACACGTGCACGCGATAAACATTCATTGCCATACACTTTTCTCAAAAAATTTTAAGTTTTGGTAGCGTTTTTTACAAAGTTTCAAGTGAAATTTCACAATAATTCGAAATTCACTAATCTTATCACTTTTCCGACGAAACAGAAAAACAACTCTAATGCGAATGAAGGCTACAGAGGTACGGATTTGCTTACAGAAGCGAGATATTCTACATTCAAAAGAGAAGGGTTCACGCTAAACAACTGTCGGTCGCTGGCGTTTGGCGCACGAATACTTCTTCGGAGCAACGTCAGTCTCGTTATTTAATACCCACACCTCAATCATCTATTAATTTTGAATTCTTTATAATAAGCCAAAATAGCCTCAACTAAATCTATGGATTTAAACAAATCTTCAAAGTCATAACTATAGAAAGAGTAAATAATTTCTTTATCTTTTGTGTATTTAATAATTTTTTATCTTCTTATCAAAACTGTGTGTGTGTGTGTGTGTGTGTGTGTGTGTGTGTGTGTCAAAAAATTTTAATGATTGACTGAAGGTTTATTCTCCCCAAATAGCTTAAATGGAGTTTTGATTGTTCCTAATGACATGCTCTATTCCAGGTATATGTGATGGATAACAGGGCCTCGGCACAAAATTTATTACTTAACCCTCTTCTCTTTAACATTGTCTTCCCGCCATCCATAACAATATAATTATATCTTTCGTATACTTCATTTTGTTTGAAGGGTAAGTAAATTCTATTTTAATACATTGATCATCTAAAAAATCTACAAAATCAGTATTGTCAAATTCTCTCCTATTATAAGGCTTGTAACCTTAGAATTCGTAAAATGTTCGATAAAAACTTGACATTTCTAAAGCAATCTAAAGCTTCCCTTTTGTGAGTGGGATAAGCAATTACTTTGTGAGAAAAAAATCATTTGTGAATAAAACAAAATATTTATGGCCGTCTAATGATGTCGTTTGCTTTGCTCCCCATATATCCGCGTGAATTGAACTTAATGGTGTGTCAGAAATTTTTCCAAAACATTAAATTCTTTACTTCGCATCTTAACCAAACGACACGACTTACAATCGAATTTCTCATACTTAATTTCAAGTAATCTTTTAACAGCATTAAAAGTTTTACAAATATACCTGGTATTGACGTGATTAAATGTCTCATACCAGAATTGTAGATTTGATTCTGTAGACGTCTTAAGAACTGTGACCACCTTTCAGGATTGCATGTTGACTGGTTAATTCTATTTTACAGAGTTGCTGTCAATTTTTTTCTACTGTCGATATTGTACAAAGATTCTGTCATTTTTTTCCTATGAACACGAATCAGCTCTTTGATCAAATATCCAACCAATAATTAGATAGTGACGAATATTGGAATAATATATCCCATTCTTCCGTTTTACGGTTTATTTTCGTCTGTTTACTTTAAAATCCAATATCACAGTTCCAGTTCCTTCAATTGTATAGGAAATATAGTCGATTGCTAAGGATATCTTAGTTTCATTTTTTATCAAATATTTCCTTGAATCCACAAAATTGAGTTAAGGCAGTGCTTTTTGCTACACATCCACTAGTATTGGGAATATTCTATTGAACCAAGGTTTCAATTGTATAACTTTTTTCTATATTATTTTTCAAAGTTTTTTTTCTGGTATCTTCCTGGACATTTAAAACTCAAAAATTATATTTGTTATGTTCAATTTAACCACAGTTTAACACTTCATATCTTTTAGTTTCTTTTATAGCTTTTTAGCGAGAGAAATTTCTGTTTTTAAAGCTGATTGCTCCTGATCCTTTTGGATTTGTGTTAGGTGAGCTTCTTCTACCAAGAGCTCTTCTAGAACATTGGTGCTCTTGGAAAAAGACCCTGAATTTCTCATCTAACCACCTATGAGAGACTCATTGGTAGCCGGATGAGAAACTCACAACGTAATTTATAAATAGACTGGATAGTTCAATTAATTCGGGAGGTAAATTCCGAATCAACTTAAATGCTTTATATAAGACTTCTAACGGATGTATACAGTTTTCAAGTCGACTAACTATCTTCCGCGAACGGGATGCATAGATCCCAATATTTTCGTCGTTTTCCATCCTACTACAAAAGAAGTTTTTTAAGAGTCCAATTATTCAGGCTTTGCTTTCAGAAAGAAAAATTTGCATAAATATTTTTCAAGTAAGTTTCTCTTCTTGAATTTCAGGTACTAAAGGTCTCAGATCATTGGATGTATTCAAACAGATAATAGAGTATGCCGAATTCTTTATTTGACGAAAATTTTCCTTCTCTTAAACGCTGGCCTCAACAAGTGGTTCCTTCTCAAAACCAGCAATTAGTTCCCAGAAGTTTCGTTCAATCAGAATTCCTATAACATCTTCTTACCAGGAAGCATAGTTATGGTAGATCAATTCGGCAATCTTTTCTTTATAAGATTTCATGGTTGGTGCCCCCTCCCTTATTGATGACTCCAGATAAATGTAGCTCTGTTTAAAATTAAAATTATTTTAATGTTGTATGTCTAGCCCCATAACCTAAACTGTTGGAATCTGATACATGATAACGGTTCTATAACCTGTTTAATCGAATAAAAAATGTATACCTCTTTCTAAGAAATAAATCAAACTTTAATCATTACGTTGATGCTCTGAAAATAAAGTTAAAGTCTTAACATTCAAATATATTTAAAAAATACATTGGATAACAACAATAGCCAGTATAAAGCGCATTCAGCTTTCTGCTATCAGCCACAGAATTGGAAAATCCACCGTTTAAATTACATCAAAGTTTATTCACAGTTTCAATTAGTGAAACAATCTTAAAAAAAATTATGTAAATATTGTACATGCTAATTGGCGTAGTATGACATCGCCCTTCACGTTTGGAACAAGGAACAGAAGATCTAAGATGCATCTAATACAGGTAATAACAAAATGAACCGAAACGGGTCTTTCATATGTGAAATCAAGACCGATTACAAAAACCATCCAAAACTGACAGCCATTGCTCCTTGATCGTCTGAAGCACGAATTATTTTCTAAATTTAGCATGCAATGAAGATTCGAAATAAGAGAATCATTGAAAATTATTTTACTGATCCAAACAACGTAATAAATTTCTTATTCACTGTTTTTAAGCTTATTAGATCAAAATGGTATCGTTGCTTTAAATTTGCTTAACTATTTCATAACTATAATAAAATTTCATTAAAAATCTCTTTCGGATTTAAACTGAAAGGGGTAATAAATTTTCATTAAAGCTTTATGTAGGATTTTCAAGCTGTCTAATCAATGCATTGTCATAAATTCAGTGGCTAGTAAATTCTATCTTTTGGAGAGCTAATATTAATTATTTTAAACTCTCATTTTTTCGGTATAAGTACATTATTTCTTACTGTTCATAATTAAAAAAAATAAAATAAAATGGTATAGCTAAAGAATTGATGCTATAATTGTCCTTTACAACATCTTACATACTCAATCTAAGGAAGAGATTCGTATCTGCTTCCCTAATTTTAACAAAGAACGTTAACATAAGCTTCAATTTTCAGAATTAATGTTATTGCACTTTATCATAAGTGCAACGTTAATTCATTCTTAACTCTTTTCCGTTTGTATATTTCATGAGACAATGGGTCTTCTTTAATTATCTGAAATGAAATACTTAGTGAAAAAGCAGTTACATAAAAGAACCCTAATTTTCATTTAAATCCGCTACGGCAATTTGTTGTTTAATTTACAATATAGAAAGCTTGAAAAAATTAGTTTAGTATTTCAATATTGAATTACGTTGTTATCTATTTCATCTTGAAACTTAGAATGCCAAGAAGTAAAATATTAAAAATAAATTTAAATTTATAAATCAGACAAGGTAAAATAAATAGCGGTGATGTTATAAAATGATATAAATATGATACATTTCTTATTAAATATTAAACCTCAAACTATGCATGTATTTAAATTTAATTAAATGTAATATAACTTCGAATCTTTTATCATTCGAAAGTTACTACATCTGTAATCAACTCTTCAATCTATTCAATTTATGTTTAGGATTATACTTTTACAGCTGCGGGGTAATATTTAAAAATTAATAAATATTTTGTCTACGTTATACGTCATTTAATATATTAATCATATACAACTCTAAATTATACCAAGTTGGTTTCTTATTATTTGATTTGTTATTTATAATTTCAATTTGAGACGCTGAATGAAATTTAATTTATTCATCTGTAAACCTTTATTCGTTCCGTTAGATATATTCAAAACTTTTTAATATATAACTGTAAAATATAGCGAAACAATTTTTATGAAACATGCTTTACATAAATTGGTTTTCTAAGTTTACCTATGACCGCATACAAAATAAACTATATTTGATTTATTCGTCTGCAAGGAGACAAAGTTTTAAAGAAGAGCATTTCAAAATATTTCTTGTGTTTCATAATTGGATTTCTCGTTTTTTTAAACATAAATTCCCTGCTTCTATCATTTGAAATAATTTTTTTTATAAAAGTATGATTCATTTAAATACTTTTACTATATTTTATGAGATAAACTACGCAGATTTATGAGATAAACTACAGAACATATTTTATGAAATAAACTACGCAG
>BMAW01104488.1:0-17436 GCA_019974015.1 Nephila pilipes | reverse complement strand
GGGGGGATCTTATTTGTATCATACGAAAACTATGCAGAGCTTATAAACTCAAATTTTGGGGATTTTTAAATTGCTTGGTAAAATAATAAATTTAATTGACACTGAGATCATGTAATTCCAGACCGTCGTGCAGTAGGGTTAATGTAAGTTAACCTTTAATTCTAGTAATTGTTTATTATAATACGTAACAAATGTGGCATATATCAATTGTGGCTAAATGAATACGTAAGATGAATTGAATGATGTATTGATGATCAACGTACGATTGTTTTTTTGTTGTATTTTTGTAACACAAGTTTGTATTTTTGTTGGAACCTAAGCCTTTCTAGATGAAAAGACAATCACATTCGCAATTAAAAGATGAAGACTGGATTTATGACTTAATGGTTTTTTCACCGATACAATGGAACACTTTTAAAAAAATTGAATTTATCAGTTGTTTAATTATTAAGTCGAAGCATTTTTAGTTTTAAAAGAAAGCTATAACGATTCCAAAAGGATATAAGAGAACAGGCATTCAATCACTTTCCACTCTTAAGAAATGCTGTTTCATAATCTGATAATCCTCTTGCAGTCAACATAAACTAAAACCAAATTTTAACCCTACTAAGCTATTTTAATTATTTGAAGATTTAGTAGCATTAATGTCGGCAATTGCATTTTTATTAAATCCGTTCGAAATCGATGTGATTAACAATGGATAAATGTTTATTTCCGGAAACGGTAATAACAGGATTAGAATGAACAGATATTCAAGAAGATCGAGGTCTCCAAATGTTCCATAAATCTATTAAAGTAAATTGGAAATGTGTAATAAGTACAAAAAAATTTAAAAAATACAATATATAATTTCCTGTTGATTTTTTTTTTTATATGTTGAAGCATTGTGCACTTCTATGGAAATGTATTAAATACAAGCTTCGATCAAAGTTGGCGAACTAGCATCTAACAGAATGAAGAAGTTCAATTTTCTTATCAACCTGACCCGTGTGATGACCGGGGATGACAGAATAGTCTCACTGTAGCTCATGCATGTCGTAAAAGGCGACTAAAATGGTTACCCTGACCCTGGGGGATTATATCAGGGGACCTCAGGGACTTGCCTTCTCCAGGTAAGTACGGGCATCATGACCCCGATGTACCCTAGTGATCTTTCTTTCCCATGGGGTTTACTGTCTTTGGTAAATACGGGTGACGCACTCCCGTGATACCCTAGAGATCCTTCTCTATTTTCGACCCTCCTTCTTGTCAGCCACTTTTACCATCTTTTCAACTTCCCGTCTAGACCACAGTTTAATCTTGTTTAGCGCAGCATAGCCATATCTGGCTCTTGCGCCAATAAACTTTACATTCACTCGCTCACTTTCTTATCAACCTAAATTAGTTTCTGTATTACAAATTCATTTGCATGTAGTAGCGAAAAGTAAATATAATTTTTTGATAAGTATGTAAAATACATTATGATTCTGAATTTTTTTTATATTTCTATCAAGAACTTAAGGTGCAGCTCCCAAGATCTTAAAGTAGGTAACTTTGACTCGTACAGCAAAGACCCCCCCCCACAGTATATGTGTACTATAATATTGAAGCAAGGAGGATGTGGTTAAACCCTTACTTTATGCGTTCAATAAAAAAAAAAAATACGTGTACTCCTGAATGAAAATATAAACTACTAGAAAATTGGAATCTGTTATCGGAGAAATTTTTGTAATCTATCTTACTATGAGTAGTTTTTCAAATCGGTCTCTTGTGTGTACGATCATTTTCCAGGACCTATTGAACAATTTCTTTTTTATTTGTATAAACGCTGCTGATGCATCTTTGGGATTATCTTAGCGATCCTTCTCTATCTTCGACTTTTCTTAACCAATTTTTATCTTTTCAGTTTCTGACGTTTACATCTGATGCACACGTTTGAAGCAAAATGTCAAGATTTGGTTCTTGCCCCATAAGTCTCAATTTCCATTCACTTGCTGTTGTTATTTTGGGTCCTGCAACAACAATTGGTCAATTGTAACAAACTTAACAATTTTTATTTCTTGAACTTAAAATGTATTGTGTTCCGTCAAATAGTTTTTCCTTGTCAAATAGTCGACATATAGGATTACTCTTTTGTTCGGCAAATTCCTTCTCATTGAGATAGTCGAACTCTCTACAACTATGAAATGATTAAGGGGCGTTTAATGTCTTTCTTTACGTATTGATTTATACAGAGCACCCCTAAAAGGCCGTTTATCGACAGAGGTCACTGGCATTTTGTAGCAGGAACCGAAAAAGTACATACAAACTTTGCATTATAATTTATTTCTTTTAAAAGACGTGTCTTCCTATCGAAGTCCTTTCAAAGGTTAATTTTGATAGGAGATTGTGTTGGTTTCAACATGGGGGGGACAGCTTCTGTACAGTTTTCCTACTTCAAACGGTGGTGGTTACGATAGCAAAGTGGTCATGATCCCGAGTTCGTGGCTTTCGTTGTTTCTGTCCAGTCTGATATCACTAAAAATTCGTTGTGTTGCGAGGTTTGTGGTAGCCTAGTGGTCATGGTCGTGAATTCGCGGTCGGAGTCTGTACCTCTAATAGGGGTAAGTCTTGATATCACTAAAGATCCGCCGTGTAGCAGGCTAATATGTTAAATCTGTCAAGATCCTCCCATTAGCATGATGTGGAAGTTTAAAGAGCGAGGAATTGCCTCGGGTTAGTCGTCACTCGACCGAGGTTCAAATTACAAGATCCGTCACAAATAGCCCCTCTTATTGCTCCTCAGAATGAGGTTCAATAACAATCGTATCTGTGGTTAGCGGAATGTGATAAATTTACAACAATTGAAGGTGACTAATAACTCTTCCACAACCTCCAGACCTGAATTCAATAAACTTTTGGATGCTATTCTATGCATAAATTCGAAAAACCGAAGTAAAGAAATAGTTTTAAAATGCCTCATTGTAACATGGAATAAAATGGATCCAACAGTCACAAAAAAGTTTAGTTGAATTTATGTTGCCAACGCCTTAAAGCGATTAGGAAAGCTGAAGGACTGTAGAATATTAATTTATATTTAACTTGATTTTTCTTCATTATAGCACATTAATGAAATATACAAATGCTCTTTTGCATTATGTTTTTATATAATAAAAAGTAAAGTGATAATTTTGCTTTTGTTATTGCAATAATATTAAATGTTCTTGTTTGCTTAAATGTTTTGACTTTATTATAATTTAAGCCAATGAAATGAAGAAAAAAACTTTGCCAACTGTATACTAATTGTGAAGTAGGTACAAATAAGAGATGCGGATTATTTTGTATTCTTCTAATATCACTTTTTTGTTTTATTAGACTTGAACAAGAGGCGATGTCTATGTCTTTAGAAGCTGCTCGAACTTTCATCCGACGGTGTCAAACTGAACTGAAATGGGATAACTTGTCTAACGTTACTGTTATGGACGTCGGATGTGGATACTTTCTCGAATGTTGCACAGTTTTACTCGAACAATTCCCTGATGTCGAAAAAGTGATTGGCCTTGATAGTGACGTAAGAGTATTCGGCAGCAAATTATCTAATGAAGTTGTGGAGAAATTCAAAGAAAAAATTCAGTTTCAAAACTCCAACATAGAGATAAGGTTTGCCTTTCCATTATCCTTTTACTTGACTTAGTGACCGCAATAGCCTAGTGGTCGCGGAATCGCTGCTGGTGGTTTTTGTCGCTTTGCGGGTCGACCTTGACGCCACTGAAGACCCACCGTGTAGTCGGGGCTAATGCTTGTTAAATCTGTCGGGGCCCTAAACCTCCCATTGTCATGATGTGGAAGTTGGGGGGGTGCCAGCTCGGGTGTCGTCCTCAGCACTTGACGTAGGTTCAAAATTTCGAGGCCCTCAGAGGCTTACCTACTTCAGGTAAGTACGGGCTTCACGAACCCGAGGGACCTGAGTGATCTTTTCCTTTCCTATGGGGTTTACTGTCTTTGGTAAACACGGGTGACGCACCCCTGGGATACCCTAGCGATCTCTCTATATTTTCGACCCTCCTGCTAGTCATAATTTTTCTTTCATTTTCCTTTTTTCTTCATTGTCCAGATCACAGATTAATCAAGCTTTTCCATATCATTTACTAGATGTATTTTAATCATATTTACTTTATATTTTTTTTATTTAATCTTTGTTGGTATCCTATTTGTTTTCAAGTTTTCTTTTTTTTCTGTTGGCTTGCCAACAGAAAAAAACGCATGTTTGCTGTGTGCGGCGTCCCGTAAGGAGGAAAGTGGGATCCTGGGGATAACTTTTGCGTTCCCTTTGGCCCATGCTTCACTGTAGACGGGTGGCAGGAGTGAGCCCACTTCTGTCAATCGGCTGGTGGTAAGTCTCTTTGTGGATTCTTCCGCAAAGAGACACTGCTGTAGAGCTAGTGCTGCAGATAAGGGGTGCATCGAGTTTCCCTGTGGATCCCCGCCCTGATGCTGCAGTGCTATATCCTGGTTGACCTCCAGGTAAGTGCCGTGCCTGACGCATGTCAGTTGACCGGCAACTGCCTCCCTCGTTGGACTCCATGGTGGGGGGAGGCACACCAGGATGAATATATTCTTTACTCTATGGATCCTAATTCTTCGTGCCTGGGTAAAGGCCTTAAATGAAATCGATGAAACACCTAATCATTCTTGATCCTATCTTTACCGAACAATAAAATGTCTCAACAATCTCCGTTCGCAATAGAAAAAGCATTACTAGGTATCGGTGGTGAACCAAAATCAGTTAAAAAAAATTAAAATCTGGTGACCTTCTAATAGACGAAAACTGCTTTACAATCCAAATCATTTTTGTCTGCAAAAAAATTTCTAGATTCTCCTCTGAATGTTTATCCCCACAAATCCCTTAACTCCTGCCACGGCGTAATTTCTGAACATGACCTGTTGTGCACATCCGAATTCGAAATCCTAGATGGATTTTCGGATCAGGGTGTCACTCAGGTCAGAAGGATCATAATAAAAAAAGGACGGTACCACTTTTCCTACCAAACATTTAATTTTGACTTTCAATAGACCACAATTACCTTCAACAATCAAAGCAGGTTATCTTGACTGCAATATTCGGCCCTATATTCCAAATCCTCTGCGCTGTCTTCAGTGTCAGAGGTTCGGACATTCAAAAACTGCCTGTAGGGGACAATTAACATGCTTTAGGTGTGCTTCTGTTGGGCACTCTTCTACTGATTGCCAACTGGAGCCCAGATGTGTTAATTGTTCTCAATCTCACACATCTAACTCAACATTATGCCCCAAATGGAAATTAGAGAAACGGATTCAGGAAATAAAATCCTCGAGTAATATTTCATATCCCGAAGCGCGCAAATTAATAGTTCCACCACTTTCTCAGACTTACGCTCAGGCCACTAAATCATCTATATTAACGTTCACCCAAACCGATCCTTCTGTTACAAAAGTTATATGCCCGTCTCTTCACCGTCTTAAGCCATGGTCTTCCCAAACCAAATCGACTCCTTCGTCTTTTCCAAAGTGTACAGTTAATACATCATCGTCCTCTTCTCAGGCAGATATTTTGCTTCCATAGCTCCTATCAAAACTACTAAATCTGTAAATGCTCCTAGTTTTAAGACAAAAATCAAAAGAAAAATAAATTAAATAGCCCGTACCGAAACATTTCACATCCTACTCTAAACAATAAACCCAAAATTGATACTAAATTAAATGCTTATAGACCCAAAAAAAGTATCCTACCACCTAATCTTGGAGATGACGATAATTGCATTTTATACGATGTCGATGATTCCTGGCTCATGGATGCCATGGACTAAATGGAACATTCTTACTTGAAGCAAAAGAAAATTCGGATTCGACCTTAGCTTATTGTGTTTTACTCTTTTATCTCTTTTTAGTCTGATCTGATCACGCTTTTATCCATTTTAAACTGTGATTTCCTCTCATTTATTACCATTGTTTTTAATTTTCTTCTAATTGGTCCCCAAAGGATTTTAAATTTTACCTAAGTGCAAAGTGTTAACCACTTTTTATGTATCGCCTGGTTTGGCGCAGCATAGCCATATCTGGCTCTTCCGCCATAAAATTCTCAAGTCACTCACTCAAAATGTCGAGGTCCGTCGCCAATAGTGATAGTGTTGCTTCTAGTACAACGTTATAAAAACAAATCCCAAGTATTCCCGTTGGTATAGTGTTGGTAGTTTGAAGAGAGGACAACACCTCGGGTGTCATCCTCATCACTTTATCGTTGATCAATACCACGAAGTCAGTCACCAATAGCCCTCGCGTTTCTTCTCAGTGAAACGTGAATAAATAATCAATATGCTTTAGCACAAGAATAAGCCTTAATTTGAATTAAGGCTTAATTTAAATCTATTTTACATTTCGATGTTTGCTAATCAGTAATCAGGGTAAAACTTTAGAAATCCGAAATAGACAAATTAATGAATAAAGTATTTAACCTTTTGTCATTCTGTATTCGTAATTTATGCAATGCCTAAAATTGAAAGCAACTTTCGAATCAAATGTGGTATGTTTTTCCTGCAAAAACTGAAAAGGTTTTTTTAGTTTTATACTACTTTATTTCTCCGTTCTGCAGTATTTGGCTTCATTAATTGCAAAACTATTCTGTTAGGATAGGCACAACATAATTTTGTCCCTTTTTTTGAAGTTATTATAGAATTCATTAAACTGTTTCATTTACAATTTTTTATGCCTCTTTGAGGACAAAATTTTCAAATTTAATATCCACTTTAATATATTTAAATCCTTTTTCTTAACTATCAAATTAGTATCTTTCCCAAAATTAATGCAATTTAATAGGGGCCGCGGTAGCCTAGTGGTCAAGGTCGTGGACTAGCGGTCGGCGGTTTTCGTTCAGTCGTGGGTTCGATCCTTGGCCGCCAAAAACCCGCCGTGTAGCCGGGGCTGATGCACGTTAAATCTGTTCGGGGTCCAAAGTCCTCCCATTGGTGTGGTGTGGATGTTAGGAGAGGGGGGGTGCCAGCTCAGGTGTCGTCCTCGTCACTTGACCGTGGTTCAAAATTACGAGGTCCGTCGCCAATAGCCCTCGTGTTGCTTCTAGTGCGACGTTAATAAAAACTAAACTAAATGCAATTTAATATGAAATGATGGCGTAATTTACATAAAGATTGGCTCCTGATGGGTCAAAAGCGATGGCACAGTAAAGAATAGCTAGAAGAATTTAATCCGAAGTAGACTTAAGTTAGTTTCAAAGATAATCGAATGTATAATTATTGAAAATTAGAATCCAAATAAATAAGCTCGGTGACTGGAACAAAGCTGTCAACATACACGTTTGTGTTGTTGAATACAATATTTCGTCAATAGAACAATTATATTTAGGATTTTATTTGCTTTGCTTTGTATTGCCATTATTTTAACCATTTAAAGAATAAACATTATACGGTTTCAAAGTTTCTTGGAAAGAATGTAGGCTGTAATTTATTCTAATGATATTTCTTTTCAATGGGAGATTACTGAAGTTGGTAAACATTGGTAATTCTGCTCCAGAAAATCCTCAATATTTTCATAATCCTTCGTGACAAAACTTTACCTTTTTCCATTTTTACCTAACATTTGGCGCGGCATAACCGGATTCAGCTTTGGCGCTATAAACAGTCTTTTACTCGTTCAGTGAATAAACAATTGACACGGACCCATGGTAGCCTAGTGGTCATGGTCTTGAGCTCGCTGCTGGTGCCATTTCCGTTGCATCCTGATGTCGTTAAATACTGTTTTTGTAGAAGTGTAGATGCACATTAAATCTATCGAGGGTCAGAATCCTCCCATTGGTGTCGTGTGAGAAAATTGGAGAGGGTTTCCACTGTGTAGTCCTCGTCAATAACTTGAATTTAAAAAATACGAAGTCCCGCCAATAGCCCACGTGTTCTTCTAATGCGACGCTAATATATTATTGATAAATTCAAAACTTGATGCAGTTGTGTCAGCAGGTATAGATAAATATTTTTCTTGTAAAAGATAGTGTTAATATGCATATAAGAAGAAACTTCATTCAAAATTAAAGGAATTGCATTAGACTTGTAACTCAAGAGTAGACTTCATGGCATAGTGGTGAAAGATGTTATCCAATTGAAAATTACTTCGAGGTGTGTTTTCATTATATACACTTCGATCTCATTAAATACTAAATGGTTGCTATTGATTCGTTGAAAACAATCGAAAGTAGGGTTATATTGTATTGCATATACTATTTTATTTGATAGGCTTCACTACAAGAGTTTGAGGGAAAGATAAACAAAATTGTGTCGAGGAATACTCTACAGCAAATACAGAACAAAGGATAGTTTTGGAAAACATGTTTCATATGCTTGAACCTGAGGAAGGCTGGAATCTTGTTTTATCTCAACAGTTTATTGACCCCTTGGTTACAAAAATTGCTTCTTCCAGATGGAAAAGTACCATGTCATAATTCTAAAGAGTTTTAATCTGTCGTTTTTTTTAATATTGCTCAAGGGGCTTTGCCTTCTTAGGCAGGTAAGGGTCGACCCGAGGCACCGGAGTGATCTTATCTTGGGTAAATACGGGTAAGGGACGTGAATGTAGTAGTGACTTCTCAAGTTTTGACTCTTCTCTCGTAAATTATTTTAACTTTTTACTAGCGTCTAGATCCCAGTTACACCTTTGTTTCTGCAAGGAGTAAACACCATCATCTGACATGCCGTTAAATACCATCGCAACACCACTTATAATGCTGGGAAATTTAGTCGAGCACAGGTCGCGGAGGCTTCGCCTCAGGTCGGCATCTTTGATTGGTAAACTGGCTTGGAACTGGCAAATTCTGACTGATGCACGTCAGAGGGAGCTTCTATGATTGACGACATTGTGGTCGGTGCAAGAGTGGCGTCTGGAGGTATAGGTTTCTGGTCAGACGGAGCGCAGAGATGCGTGAGCTTCATTGGTTGAAGGTCGCGGAGGAGAGCAGTCTCATTGGTCCCTGAGCTGTGTTTAAGAGGAGGGTGACTGGTGGCGTATCATGTTACTGAGAAAGAACGAGGTTAGTTGCTACTGTCATTTAAAACTAAAGAGCTAGATTATTAAAATTAAAGATGTTATGTAATATGGGTATATGAATTTAAAAGTTCAGTGCGGGGTCTTGTGTTTTCTGCTGTATAGTTTTCAGAGATTAATCACTATTTGTATTATGTGAGTTCTAAAGAGGCTAACTTATAGAAGTTTTGTAGTAAAATTTTGAGGTGGAATTGTAGCATTTTATGAATTATTATTTCTAGTGTACCATCTGATATGATCCCTTCTAAGGCTGAGTACAGTTGTCACAGTAATTTAAATTTGATTTCGCATACGCCCAGATAGGACATGCATACGTTAAGTGATAGGTCTTATAAGCTGGTCAGTACAGACACTCTATTTTTAGGTTTATTCTACAATCCTGGCAAATTAAATGCTACGTTTAGCTCTCCGGAATTTTCCTCATGAGTGTTGAGTTGTTCTCATGAGAGTATCGTTACATCGAGTACATTCCTGATATTTGGTTTTCATAGACCACGATTTGTGTCGCAGAAAGTGGTGGGGGGTTTTGTTTCGTTTTGGTGAAAAAGATCCGCCGATTTCTCGATTGATCTTAATTTTCCAGTCAGTTGTAGTAAGTTTTGGAGGTGCAGTTTGTTCATGATATGCGTGTGACTGTTTTAATGTTTTGTATTTAGCGGAATGACAGTGTCATCAGCATACATAATTGTAATAGTGTTTTATAATTGGTATATGACGTTAGTCTAAAATAGAGTATGGGACACGATCAAAGATCCCTGAACTACTCCATCGTTGTCATAATTGTTTGAGTGTGGAATTAATTTATTTGATATAGTTTCTATTGTTTAAATATGAAAATGTATTATTTTGATAAGTGGTGGTAAATTATAATTAATGAGTTTAAATGCGAGTCCAACTATCCAGACGCGGTCGAAAGCTTTTTGAATATCTAGAAAACCCGCGCCTGTGGATCTGTCACTCATCTTAAATATTTAATCCCAGTTTATATACAATCGCCCCGGGGATTATATCAGGAGACTTAAACTTGCCTTCTAAAGGGCAATACGTTCATGACCCTGAGGCCCCTAATGATCTTTTTTCTTCCCATGGTTACTGTTTCTGGTAAACATGAGCACCTCCCGGGTTACTCCTATCGACCCTTTCTATTTTCGACCCTCCTTGTCAACCATTTTTTTTATCTTTTCTTCAATTTCATGACGTCTAGACCACAGTTAAATCTTGTTTGTCGTAGCATAGCCACATCTGGTTCTTGTCGCCAAATTTATTTCACCCAGTTTTAAAAATCAGCGTCATGAACTGTCTACTTTTACCAAGAACATGCGGGAGTAATTATTGTGAGGGAAGCATCCAATTACGGCCATTAATTGTAGAAACCGTTTTTTTAGATATTACTCATTTTGATATTTCTCTGCCTCGATCATTCGTGGCAATAATTTTTTCGATTGCACTTTCAAAAATTAACGAAGCAGATATGTACAACGAAATGTCTCTGTTATCCTTCCAAATGTTTGAGTTTAATTATGGGCACTTCCTTATGATTACAGTATCTTTAGAGAAAAATATTCCGATTAAAGTATCGTAGTCTGAACTTTCATTAATCGACTCTTTGTACAAAAAACCCTTAGCGATCAATCTAATTTGAAACAACCAAACTGTTCCTATGGGGATATCGGAACTAATTTATTTTGCATGTTAAATTGAATTTGGAACGACATGAGACCTTTAACTTTCGTATACTCATTTGGTTTAAATCTATGTTAGTTAAAAGACTCTCTAAAGTCGAAATGTTATTTTCACATGCAGCTAAGAGTTGATTCTTCACTAAGCAAAAATTAGGCTGATAATAATATTGTCAAAAGCATATCTATTTTAAATGTATGGAGTATATTTTATTAAGGTCGAATCTTACAGTATACCTAATATTTTGAATAACATCAGTGACGCATGGATTCATAATATCGGCAACGAGAACCATGTTGCAGGTAAACTAAGCTCCTCTCGTTAATCTTTATTTATGTTGTATACCGTGCAATAAATAAATTGTACCCTACTTATAGATGGTAGAGTTGGTGAATTCATATGCCAAGAGAAATATGACTTTTAGGATTTTTTAAGGAATCAATCTGAAGAATAAATTGTTGGTGAATACCTCTTTCTTCCCTCCGTTATTCCTTCTCCCAGGTCTGGGGATAGCCCAGGCACATTCTGGCCCTGGATTATACTGGGGACCCTAGGGACATTGCTTTTCAGGTAAGTTACGGGCCACAGCCTGAGGCACCCATAGGATCTTTTCTTCTTCCCATGGGGTTATTGTCTTGCAAACACGGGTAACCTCGCCTCCGGGATACCCGATCCTTCTTATTTTCGACCCTCCTTGTCAATCACTTATTTTTTTTCAACTTCATGTCTAGACCACAGTTTAATCTTGTTTGGCGCAGCATAGCCATATCTGGCTCTTGCGCAAATAAACTTTACACTCACTCCTGATTATTTTAATATTTTGCAGAGAGGCAGCATCTGTCCGTTTTTCCCCGGCAACCTGGACAAGGAATATTATAAAGACGTGTTGGAAAAAATTGGATTTAAGGACGTTCGATCAGAAAGGAAAGATACAATAATTGAGTATAATCCTGGTCAAGAAAATTTTGGTTTGTATACTATTGCATGAAATGCTATAAGCGATGTATAGTAAAAAGACACTTTCGGTTAGTTAGACGTCGATATCAATTTTATTAAAAATTCTGCTATATAAAGCGCATAGGAGTTCCTAGATTTAATTTTTCTAAATGTGTTCATTCAATGAGCAAATATTTTCTTCCATTCAAAGGCCCACTTTGGGGCACCACGATGCTCAAGTGATCACGGTCTAGAACTAGCGACCAGAGTTATTTCGTTGAGTCGTGGGTTCGAGGCCTGATGTCAATAAGGAGTCGCGAAGTTGATGCATGGTAAATCTCGAGGCTCCAGATCTCGAGCTGCTGGTACGTAGAAATGAGCATCATGACCCCGAGGCAGCGACTGTTCTTTTCCAAGGAGTTTACGGATTGAGTGTCCCAGGATACCCAGTGATCTTTATTTTCGACCCTCCTTGCCCCCAAATTTTTATCTTTTTTCAAACTTCCAGATCACAGCTCGCTATCGAGGCTCAAAGTTCTTCCATTGGGGGGTAGTTTGGAGAGGTATGTGTTGTTCTCGTCATTTGAAGTTGAAAATTACGAGTATCTTATTGCAAGTGGGGTTTACAGTTTTTGACAAGCTTGGTTGATACGTCTACGGAATACCCTGGCGATTCTTCTCTATTCTTGACCTTTCTTGTCAAGAATAGAGAAGAATTCTAAGGCTTAAAAAGCCCTCGAGGCTTATTTTCAGTTATGTGTGCGCATCATTACCCCAGAGTCCCCTTTATGACATTTCCCTTTCCTGTGGTATTTACTGTCTTTAATAAATGGGGCCGCAGTAGCCTAGTGGTCAAGGTCGTGGACTAGCGGCCGGCGGTTTTCGTTCAGTCGCGGATTCGATCCTTGGCCGCTAAAGACCCGCCGTGTAGCCGGGGCTGATGCACGTTAAATCTGTTCGGGGTCCAAAGTTCTCCCATTGGTGTGGATGTTAGGAGAGGGGTTGCCAGCTCAGATGTCGTCCTCATCACTTGACCGTGGTTCAAAATTACGAGGTCCGTCGTCAATAGCCCTCGTGTTGCTTCTAGTGCGACGTTAATATAAAAACTAAATTACTGTCTTTAATAAACACGGGGAAGCTCCCCCAGGATATCCTAGAGATCCGTCTTCCCTTTTCGTCAAAATATTTTTAATCTTCTCTTTCTCTAAATCTAATTGGTTAGCACAGCTTGGTTGGATGAAGCATTTGCAACATGAACCCTGTTTCTGGTTCTCCAATTTTGAAGGATGCCACTGAGCGGATGTTTGGGGAAAATGAACTACTAACAACGTGGGTAATAGTCCTGGTATCCTCTTCCTGATTCATAGTAACCGAGATTGTTGAAAGTGACTAATTTTAGTGTTAAGTAACCATAAATTTAAATTGGGGGAGGGGAATTTTTAAATTTAAACTCTCGGTAAAATCAAACTTGTCATTCTAGCAATTAGGAGGAAAAAAAAATTTAACTTCTACATCTAATCCAAGATTGAGGTAATAAAAATTTGTCAATTTCTTTTTTTTTTTTCAGAGAATTTGCTCCAGGTCAGAGAACAGTCCTTCGCTATACCTGAAAGTCTGAAAAACAGATTTAAAAGGGAAACGTTAAAATTTCTTGCGGAATTGCTTGACGGTCCCGAAACTGGACCACTGCACTATACAAGTCGGGAAATATATTTGTTTGCCGTTAAGCCATTTGATAGCAATGTTTCAGAAGTGGAAAAACCCAGCGTTTAAATTTCGTTACGTATACGCAAAGCTTGACATGCACTAACTTGTGTACAAATAACGTGATTTTATGAGAATTTTGTAGATGGTGCGAAAATAAAAAGTAGTTTTATTCTTGGTGTTTTTATGCTACAGATTTCTCTTCCTCCATAAATCTGAATATTCACTCACTGCAAACTACAGATCGTACATTTAAATATTAGAGTTAAATATTTTTTAACACGGTAAATGATCAATTAATCTTCCAGAAGACTTGCATATGCGAAACATTTACTAGAGTTGAATTTGGTTTAATATGCGTGTTCTAGAATTCACTACGAGCGCCTGCACTTGACCATTTTACCCCCCCCCCCCCTTTGACACCTTTCAGTTATCGTGTGAATTTTGATGTTAATAAGGCTTTGCATACCCACCATTTATATTTTAGAAATGCTCGTATCTATTCATGTAAATTTTTGTTTTTGTATCTTTAATGAACCGGGCGAAGCATCCTCGGGGAAATTCGAGCACTGCGTCTCTATTTTCGATCTTTTTTAACGTCTAGATTCCAGTTAAAACATCTTGTTTAATGCAGCATGGTCACCTCTGGCTCGTGCTCTATTAAACTCTATCTCTCATTCTACATCACGTCAATATCAGATACTCAATTTTTGGCTCTACGTGGCCAGATTTAGATATTGTGTCGTAAAGATCTGATTTTGGTTGGTACATTTGTGAAACTACATACTATCGACAATTACCTACTTGGAAGGAAACGTGCGACAACTTTCAAAATCCCTTGCGTGAAAAAACGTTCAGATAACAACCTACCTGTCTGTAAAGTGAGTTACGATTAAGAGTTGAAAATCAAAACTAGTGTTGAAGTGATAAGTTATATGTGGGAAGGGGATGAAATCCCAAATAAAAGCACAATAGAATCGAAGTTAGATTTACGAGAAATTAGTTTAGGTACACTTGGAACATTTTCTCGGATTGCAACGCTAGGATTCGGTACACGGAATAATGTACATTGTGGTTTCTTGGTTTCGGAAAGCCCTAGATTGACATAACTGGCAGTATCGTAAAGTTTTAGTTACCAAAAAATAATAAAGATAAAAAAAATGTTTCAAATATTTTTCTACATATGGTCACCATCCAGAATTATACATTTCTCCCATTCCTTTCGAAGGCCATTATTGTAGACCTAGGCATATTGAACTCTACCTCCTCTACACTGCGGGCTACTTAATATTATCCAAAATCAAACAAATTAACATGAATAGCTGTAATTTTCAAAATTCCATGCATAAGAATGTGTTAAAATACAGAACAAATTTTACCAAAGACAGATTTATGGATATCGTAAAATTTCAATTGATAAGTAAATAGTTAAATAAAATTATATCCGCAATTTACTTCATTCCGTGTCATTTCAACAATTATTTAGCCATTTTATTGTGATTTCTTATCGCATCATGCCCTCAAAAGCTTGCATTCTTTAGATAGGTACGGGGATAATGATCCCGAGGCACCCTAATGATGGTTCTTTACTATGGGGCTTTCTGTCTGGTGAACCCGAGTTAAGTGCCCCAGGATATCCTATCGATCAGATATTTTTACTCTCCTTGGCAACAAATTTTTATCTTCTAATTTTTTTGTCACAAGCTTTACCTTTCTTGGTTCGGTCACCAATAGCCCTCGTGTTGCTTCTAGTGCGACGTTAATAAAAACTAATTGCCTTTCTTGGCCCAGCACAGCCACAGCTGGCTCTCGCGCCATAGAAAGCATGCTTTCACTCACTATCTATGGTTTCAAATCCTCCCATTGGTGGTGGTGGGTTGTTTGCAGAAGGAAATCCCTAATTAGGTGTTGTCCTCATCACTGGAAGTTCAAATTACGAGGACCGTCGCCAAAAGCCCTTGCGTTGCTTCTCAATCGCTCCATGAACACACCAGCGATCCATCTCTATTTTCGACTCTACTTGTCAATTCTTTAACTTTATTCTTATTTAAACGTCTAGATTAGTTTACCTTGTTCAGCGCAACATGGCCACATCTGGGTCTTGAGCCATTAAACTCCACAATCATTTACTCTAATAGTAGTGTTCTTTCCCATAGGGAATTTGTTATTGTGGAACGAGTGACACACCCCGGTACAATCTCTCTATTCTCGACCAATCTTGCCAACAAATATTTACTTTTTCTTTCTTCTAAATCGTAGATGTACGTTGTCTGGCGCAGCATTGACAGATCTAGCTCTAGCGTCATAAGATTCAATTTCACTCGCATTCACTAATCACATTTGTATCAGTTTTCTTTACAAAGGGATAATCTTATCTAAAACACTTTAGAGATGAATAATTCTTTATTTGACAATTTACTAATTAAACTCTTAAATTCACTTTTCAGGATCATCCGAGAAATATACACAACCTTTCACCTTACTACAGAGAGCGTTTGCCGGAAGGTTCCTAATCATTACTCCAAGTGCGTTAATTGTTCCGAACCTCACACTTCCAACTCTACAATATGCTCAAAATGGAAATTGGAAAAACAGATCCAGGAAATAAAATGTACGCGTAATATTTCATATATAGAAGCCCGAAAATTAATAGTTCCGCTATTCTCTCGAACTTACGCACATGCCGCTAAATCTTTTAATATCACGTTCACCCAAACCGATCCTAATTTTACAAAAGTTGTATGCCCACCTCTTAAATGTCTTAAGCCATTGAATTCTCCATCCAAATTGCCACCATCTTCGCCACTGCTTACAGTTGCTACATCATCTTCTCAGGCGGATATTTTACCTTCAATAGTTCCTCTTGAACACTCTACATCTGTAAATTCTAATATTCTAAATACAGTTGCTCCCACTTCTCGAAATCTCCCTTCCCCTTTATCTCTTATTTTACTTTTTAGTTTTTGTTTTAAAATTAAGATAAATCGCCCATTCCGAAATATCTCTCATCCTGGAACAAATAGTAAACCTAAAGTTGATATAAAAACTAAAGGCCTACAGACCAAGGGGACTTGCCTTCTTCAGATAAGTACGGGCATCATGACCCCGAGGCACCTTAGTGATCTTTTTCTTTCCCATGGGGTTTACTGTCTTTGGTAAACACGGGTGACGCACTCCCGGAATACCCTAGCGATCCTTCTCTATTTTCGACCCTCCTTCTTATCAACCACTTATCTTTCTTTCAATTTCATGTGTAGACTACAGTTTAATCTTGTTTGGCGCAGCATAGACATATCTGGCTCTTGCGCCAATAAACTTTACATTCACTCACACACTGCCTACAGACCAAAAAAAAGTGCTCTACCTCCTAAACTCGGAGATGATGATGATTGTATTTTATACGATGTGGATGATACCTGGCTCATGGATGCCATGGATCAAATCGAATCTACAAACCTTTTGAGGACCGTCGCCAATAGCCCTCGTGTTGCTTCTAGTGCGACGTTAATAAAAACTAAAACTAAAAAACCTTTTGAGGAAAAAGAAAACTCGGATTCGACCTTAGTTTATTCTGTTTCACGCTTTTATCTGATTTTAATCTGATCTGATTACGTTTTGTTTTAAACTATTTTATCATATATATTAACAATATTTTTAATTTTTATAACATTTGTCTCACTAGAATTTTAAATTTTACTTTAGCGCAATGTTTTAATTCTTGTGTATCACCGGGTTTGGCGCAGCATGGCCATATCTGGCTCTTGTGCCATAAAATTTCAAAATCACTCACTCCTAATCATTACTTATGCAATGCTTTGTGTGATACCCCAGAGATGTTATGAACCAACTAAAATTGTTACGCCTTAAGCAAAACCTTTCGAGTCTTCACTGGGTAGGAAAATTTGGTAAAGAAACTGCATCGGGTGTTTCGAACAAAGTTCTTCATATAAATAGCCGAATTCTGCTCTTCTGTTGGCGCAGCATAGCTATATTTGGTAGGAGAGGGGGGTGCCAGCTCAGGTGTCGTCCACGTCACTTGACCGTGGTTCAAAATTACGAGGTCCGTCGCCAATAGCC
>BMAW01104486.1:498326-532388 GCA_019974015.1 Nephila pilipes | reverse complement strand
GGGTCATCTCTTATAATTAGTAGTAAAATTAATACTCCTTTTAGGTGTTTATTAGCATTTAACACGAAAATGTTTCCCTTGCAATTATTTTATAAGTGTGCCACAAACACACACACAATTCTAATAATGTGTAATAAAATTAACAATCTTTTATCGTTTTTATTTGCATTTAACATTGAAAATGTTTCTCTTATGATTATTTTTAAAAAGAATAAAAGTTACTTCTCTTATAATGTGTATGTAATAAATGTAATAAAATTAATAGTTCTGCTACTACTGAAAGGATACTAATTATGAGAACAGCTGGTATTACTCCTATAATCAATTAAAGGAGAATAGGTAAAGTAGAATATGTTAATTGATTTCTAAAATTTCTTGAAACAAGTCAAAATGGGAACCTTTTTTTTTAAATTGAATAAACTTTTGAAAGTGTTTAAATATTTTTGAGACCCTCTACCTAGATTAATGCATAACTTTTTTTTGCTTTGTTTTTGGCCCCTTAATGCTAGTGAACAGGAACCAAATTGGAAATATTACTTATGATATGAAAAAAATCACTTTACTGATATCACATTTCAATTTTGAAAAGTTATAGACAGTAAGGTATTTTTATACACATCTTGTTTCTGTGTGAATCAACTGATTTGTTTTCTGTGTATAATATGCCACTCTTGAATATCCCTGTTGAATTCTAAAAAGCTATGTCTTTTAGCCTTTATAAACCTAGTAATACAATACAATTACACTCTTAAAAGTCTCACTAATTCGAATGATTAGCTTAAAATAACTAAAAGAAAATTGTTATTTCCACGAATCTCTGTCAATTGTTCATTGCATCGTAGTCTTGTACTTAATTTAAACCATACGGGCTTTTGAAGAACAAAAACGATGCCGACATTCAACAAGAAAAAGAACCAAAGCAAGTTATCATGTGATGAAAATTAAGCTATTATTCCATTATTAAAATTAAAGCAAATGATCAAATATTAAAATTGACAGTAAATTATTGAAGCTAACAATAATATTCTGTTCGATAACAAAATAAATTAAACGATAAATTATGAAACTGAATATATCTTAAGAGAAATGCAGCTATTGTTGACACTAATGAAAATGAACTAAGTCTTTACATATTAATTTATTCCCAACAATCTCTTATACTTAAGCAAATGTAACCCATTACACACAAAAATTAGAAATTTTGTTTCTGTAAACAATCATTTTTATAATCAGAAGTATGTCTGATGCATATGACACAAAACGAACTCCCCTTAATTTGAAGCCTTTTTCTATCTCAAAAACGTTTCTAGTTTTAGTTATATTCTGGTATTATAAGAAGACAGACTTAATGAATAATATGTTATTCGGAAATATAAGTCTATCCACAATTTTTCAAGTAATTTTCAAGTTTGGAACATTTCTACAATCCTTTAAGTATCCGTTTAAAACACATTTTTCTCCTTTAAAATAGAAAATTAAGCAAGCACATTCAACCAACTATACTACAATAACCACATAGAATTTGATTATTCAGTAATAATTCATGTAAAGAACACCTGTGAATAAAAAACATTCTATTTAAAGGACGATTCTGTTTATCTTGGTTTCTTTAAATAGGGACACGCCTTAATGTAATACAACACTCAATAAATCTCTGGTTTGACATTTACATAGCAACACTGTTGACATATCTATATGATTTCGAAATAGTAACAGTCTTTAAACGATACGTGTCAAAATTTGATGACATTCTGACAAATAGAGTATAGGTTACAGTAGTTTTACTGACCCTACTTTTGTAATTTTCAAAACAACTTTTGAAAAGGAAATTTGTGTATTTATTAAGCATTGTTTTTTGAAGGAGAAAAATACTGTTGAAGTCAAACAGTGGTTTGATAAGCGTTATGAAGATTATGCACCAAGGAAATCAATTATTATTGACTGGTGTGATGAAATTTAAACGTTGTCGTACAAACACCGATGAGGCTGAACGATCTGATCGCCCAATATCGACAGTTGTTCCGGAAAACATAAAAAAGGTTCACAAAATAGATTCGGAAAATCGAAAATTGAAGTTGCACGAGACAGCTGACGCCTTATAGATATCAGAAGGTAGTGTGTTTATAATTTTACACGAAAATTTGAGCATTCGTATGCTGCTTTCCAAATGGCTACTGCGTTTGCTCAAACCGGACCAAAATCACCAACGCGTTTACAATCCAAAGTGCTGTTTGGAGCTGTTCAAGCCAGATAAAAAAGATTTCTTGTCTTGATATGTGACAATGGATGAAACATGGATCAACTACTACACACCTGAATTAAAAAGATCGTCAGTTGAGTGGACAGCAAACAGTGAAATTCGTCCAAAGCGACTAAAAACTTAAAAGTTTGCCAGAAAGGCTATGGCATCCCTATTTTGAAACGCGCATGGTATTTTGTTCATCGACTAACTTGAGGAAGGTAAAAATATCAATAGTGAATATTATATGGCATTATTGGATAGACTGAGAGTAGAAATCGAGGAAGAAAAGGACTGTTCCACCAAGACAACATAATCCTCTGAAACAGGGCTACCACTGTTTAAGGTACAAAATGTCTGGTACGGTGGGTGTCTCTTGTTGGGAGGTATTATTGCAGTCTTTATCTTTTAATGAGGATATTAATTGAGATTATCTCCTTTAATTTTTAATGCCATGCTTCTTCCACCCTCTCTATTTCCTCCCTTCTCTCCCTTTCTTATTTTTTCTTGAGATTTCTCTTAATTTCATTATAAACTTATCAAAATATCTTACCGCATACCATTGTTTTGTCTCCACTAAGCGAATATGACATTTTCGTTTTAAGCCCCAAAAAATACATTACCAAAAAAAAAACATTTTTAAATTTAATTTACTATTAAACTACTTTAAATAGGTAAAGATATGCTTTTTATATTTGAATTTCGATGAATTTTGAGTTTGAACTTTTTGACATAGATTAATTTAAAAGGAAAAAATAGTTACTCATCATCATTCAACAAATGAAATTTTGGTGCATCAGTATCCATAAGAATCTTAAGTTTACCAAGACATGATAAAATGTAAATTACCGAATTTGAGATTACTTTTTGTGACACATATCTTTTAAAATTATTAGTAAAGTGTAGATTTTTTTCGTACCTAATAATAATATTTTAATCATTCTATTGTAATATTACTATAAAAGTAATTTTTTTTTTTGTCAAAAAGCATTTTTCCTTTCTCAGTTGAAAAGGGACATAATTTTTGAAATCTCATACTGCATATCTGCATTTAGGGGCAATTTTTTTTTTTTTTAAAAAAAAAAGTATTCCTTAAATGTACAAAGTATTTCGCATCTCTTATATAGAACATTGTACAAAATACAGGAAAACGATTTTTTAAATGATATCACAGAATAATTTTTTTGATAAAATTGCAGGCCTGCGTAATTTTAGAAATTTTAATTTTCTTCTTTATTTATATATAATTTTTTTTAATTTAAGTAATATTTAGAGAAAAATATTTTTGGTTAATTAAATGCAAATTCCTTACGGAAGCGTACAAAATTTGGAAAACGTATACTGTAATATATTTCTTAAGTGTACAAATAGCAAATATGTCTTTGTGATCTCAAAAACTATGTCTATGCTCAAATGAAAAGAAAAACCAATTGTTGACTAAAAATTACTTTTGAATGATTAAAATATTATTATTAAATACAAAAAAATATAAGCTCTATTAATAATTTTAAAAGATATATCTCACAAAAGTAAGGACTGTTAAAATTCTCTATGTTACCACTCCTCGCATGTCTTGATGGTACATTTAACAGAAACATACAGGATGTCCCTGAACTTGAGCCAAACTTTAATGGAAGGTAAAATGCACGTAAACAATCTTTTTTACATAGCAACGTGAGGATGAAAATGAAAATTTATAACCGTATTCTACACACACACACACACACACACACACACACATATATATATATATATATATATATATATATATACAAATATATATATACCCTTGGGAACTTAAATATATTTTTTCCATTGAGAATATTTTCCGTTAACTGAAATGTGACTTATATAAGTTAAATGTGAATTTTTGATGTGATGTAAATAGGTTTCAGGAGATGCATTTATAAGCAGGGAAGTATTTAGTACGAAAGTTGGTGGTAGACAGAGGAGCAGAAGATATTAAAATAATGCTTTCTCTTACAAGAGTAAAGACGTATAGAATGGAAATTAGTGTGGATCTGCATACGATCAATGAGTCGGACCCTCCTTTGTAGTTCTACTTTGTACTCGGACCCTATTGATCCTCAACAATTCAGTTATATTTGTAATATTAATCTATAGATTCGGATGTGAGTGAGGATTATTCCATCGACAGGACAGTAAACATCTTGTAATATAATTAATTTGATATTCAAATAAACTCGTTCAGTTACTGCCTGATTTGACTTTATTATTGAGGGAGTTCATCATAAAGAGAATTGAAGGAAATAATTCCGGATTTTTACAAAGTATTGGCGGTAAAACAAAAATCGATGAGGAAAAAGGTTTTTCATTTGCATTAATAATAATAGTAAGTGCTCAGTTATACTTTGGCAACAAAATTGCTTCAGGCCTGACAGGGCTTATTACAGTAAGTGAATGGCGTACTTTTTTCAAAATGCAGATGTTTCTCGAAGTTTCAACAGCGACTGAATGTTTTAGAGTGGATTGAATTCTCATAGATGAGTGTCTCGAGGTGTCTCTATAATAAGAAATCGATACTTGATAAATTTGGAATCACATGTTGGACCAACCGATTGATTCACCAAGCCCAATCCATCGGGGGATAAACATGGCATAAAATAATTACGCGCATTTATGTTGAAATGAACTGCAGACACATCGTACAGAAACCGCAGGGTGTTACGAACGGCACTAAAACATCATCAAATAATTTCGATAACACTTCAACCGAAAAGATGCAATACATCGTCCAGTCGAGTGAATGTGATAGGTATGAGCTAATAAGGAAATCTTTCGAAGTACTCAAATACATTAATAGCATAAAAATTTCACACTGATGTTAGTGAAAGGTGTTTTTAAAAAAATTTCCTCGGCTATTCTTGTTTTACCACCAACACTTTTCTTTTCCAATCTCCACATTGCTGTGCAAAAAAAATGCTTCTTCATGTGTATTGTATTTATCCTTGAGGTGATTGAGACTGTGAAATGCACCAATATTAGCATTTTTTTTTTTGACTTTGGTGTTTAAAATAGAAGAAACTTTGCTGAACCTGTAGATGTATTATTTATGAGAATTCGATAAATAAAATGTTCGAAAATTTAATTCTAAAATTGGAAACAAATATACCTCGACATAGAGAATAATATTTATACTTGCTTTTTTATATATCAAAATGTGTTTTTTAGGATTCTGGTACACACATTTTGCTAAAAATACACTCAATCCATAATAATGCTATTTCCCACATTATGAAATGAAGCTACTTCCGATACATTGAACAAAATTTGTTATTTTTAAATACTCATAAATTTTAATTATGGCTCAAAATTTTAATTATGGCTATTTGTATAAAAGTTACGAGAAATTTATGTTATAAGATGTTTAAGGTTTATTAAATTTATTTTTTAAAATTATAATTATGTTTCGTAAATATGATGCTATTCTCAAAAAGCTATCTGAAATGTTTGAAAATATAACTATTGTGAATTTTATACGGGATGCACCTAAAGGTAAATACACAACTTATATATAGAGTTAATATAGATAATGATTATTACCTGCTCATACGTAATTACTTGTGTTCATAAATATGGTTTTCATTGCATAAACAAATACACAAATAAACAGATATTTCCCTGCCTTCAATTTAAAGAAGTGAGAATTACTTAAAAGATTATTTTTCATGTCGAAGGAGTCTCAATTACCTTAAAGTTTGATCCATCAGTTCAGGAGTATCTTGTACGAATAATAATGCAACTTTCCAGGGTAAAGAATCTTTCCTTCTTAGCTTTTTCGATACATATATATGGAAAAAACAGGAACATACTACTACACTACAGAGACAAAAGAACAGTATAAACAGTGGGTATTTGAAGGTGAATGGGCTCCGATGAAAGCAAAGACGGGGAAATCAGCCGGTAAGGGGATGGCTACGGTTTTTTTGGATGCACGCAAAATCATCAACTTCAATTACTTGGGAAAAGGAAAAACAATAACTGGAGAGTATTACGTATTGTGATTGCACCGTTAACGCAAAGAAATCGAGAAAAACGTCCTCGTTTGAAAAAGGTCGTTTTCCATTAAGACAATGCACGGTTTCGATGGCTGAAATCATTCAGATATATTTCATATTACTAAGATATATTTCATATAATATTTTATTATCTGCTTTTATTTTAATAACAGAATATTATTCTCCACTTTAATAATTTATCGTTTTCTCTTATTTTTTAATATTTAATAATTGATTTTATGGCAAAATCGTCTGTTTTTTTATATATATTGGCAACGTCTGTGTTCAGAAGAATGCTTTTCTTGTGAAAATAAGAACTCATCAGAAACTTTAAGAAGTTATTTTCTTTTGACAGTAATTGCTTATGCGGAGCCTGAGGCTCGAATGTACGCGTATTTTACTTTAATTATTAGTTATATTTTTTGAACTAGTAATGTCGATATGGAAGGAGATGGCTACTCAGTATAAATACTCGAAACTTTCCTAATCGAAGAGCTCGCTACCAAATTTGAAGGCCTTTTATAAACCAAATATATCTTTAAAAAACGCTAACATATGTTAAAAAGAAATAATCAAAGTCAATTTTAATTTCTTCTGTGTTTTTTTAATTTACTTTTGTTACCCTTGTATTGTGATTTTGTAGTACACGGGGAATTGTTTGCTGAAGAAATAAATAAAAATATTATACTAGTGTTCATAACCTATAAAAGGAAATATTTACTTGAAATATTAAGAGCATTTTTATTGCAAATCATTTTGACAACTATCTGAAAAGATAGAGATATCTTACTAATCTTATTTTTTTTTTGGTTCTAATCTGTCCTATATTTCTGATCTGTTTGCTCAGCATTCTGTTAATGATAATGATTCTTTCGAAAAATGTGTCGGAAGTGCGATGACAGTAAGTACAGACAGATGTATCGAAACAGAAAAAAATACGTATTGATGTTAAAGTAAACATAAGATTGCTCTTGTAGCTTTCGTAAGCACGATTATTATAATTTCGAAACCTTTTCTCAAGATACAAGAACTTATCATTAGCATTTCCGCCAGAGAAATCAAAGATAATGTCGAATGAATAGGTTTCGAAATTCATTTTTGCATCTTTCTTAGAATGTAGAAAAGTAAATATCAAAGTACTTTTAATGGTGAAACTTTTTTGATCAATCCTTTTGTTTCGATATAAAAGTATATTTCGTATTCCTCGAAATATGATAGAGGATTCAATGAGTAAAAAAATCTTAAATGATTTATACTACGAATTAAGAAATATTATATGATATATCAATCTATTGAAATTATTTATTTATGTATCCATTTAATAAATGTTTATTTTAATTTATTTATTTTTAATTAAGTCAGAAAGTTGAAGTTTCCATTAAAAACAAATTAAGAAAATTTTATTTTCTCTGATTTTAATTATTAGGTCTACCGGAAAGTTCTGTCCGTTTGTGAAGCGAAAAGAAACAATACTTTTTTTCATACATTTAATAATATTTATTGTATAATATATTTTCCGTCGTTACTTATGAACTCTTGCCAAAATGATAGTAGTTTGTAAACGTCATTTTTGAAAAATGCTTTTTCTTTAGAGGCGAAGAACTCAAGTAGTGCTTTCAAAACATTTTACAAGGAGATAAACAAGTGATAATTAGAGGGTGCTAGGTCTGAGGAGTATGGTGGATGTGACAAAAGTTTCCAGCCTAGCTCTGTGATTGTTTGAAGAATCGTCAAAGCAACATGTGATTTGGGCGTTATCATGATGCAATGTAATGTACTTCATACTGGACCTCATCGGCCTCTTTTCTTTCAGTGCTTTGCTTAAATGATCAATTTGCTGGCAATATCTCTCCGAATTCAGCTTATTTGTTAGGTTTCAAAAGCTCGAACTGTATTGGTTCTTGTACATCCCTCCCTATGCACAACATTCTCTTATTCAGACTCAATCTCAATTTAGAGGTGGAAGGGACAGATAGTCCATGTTGAAAGTGTGCTCTTTTCCTCACGGTGGATTCGAAAATAATCAATTTTTGATCACCAGTTATCATCCGATTCGGAGTGGGTTTGTTTTCGTGACGAGCAAACAAATATGTGCAGATGCCGATTCGATTAAACAAATTTTTCCCATTGAACTCACGAGGCACTCATCTGGAATGTTTATAGACCAACCATAGTAATGACGGAAATTATACTGCTAACAAATATTATTAAATGCATGAAAAATGTATTATTTTCTTTCACTTCACAAACGAACAGAACTTTCCGGTTGACCTAATATATGCTATTGGATACAAGATTTCACTATTTCGAATTTATGGTTCAGTTGATAGAAACAAAACACTGAGGTATTTTTCTTGTATCTCTTGATTTTCGTACCAGTTTATGTCAAAACATTTCATATTTTACATTTAATGCACATCAGCTCCAAGTATTCCAAATATCAGTTTTAAAGCTACAAACCTGCAATTGTTAGGTGACCATGTTAAGTGGAAGCTATCGATATCAAATAATTATTACACATTACTTATAACTTTAAACTTTGTATACAAAAGCTTTTTGCATTTCACATTAAGTTATTTGCGTTTGAAAATGAATGCCAACTGAAACAAATTGCGTATTATGTATAAATTGAGAAACATACAGTATATTTAAGTTTAATTTATCATATCTATTTTCTGTAATATATTTTATGCAATTTCACTAACATGTAACAAAAAAACTGTAATTAATTTGTTTAATAATTTAAACGTTCAATGTCCCATTTATTTGCATACTATAACTTTCAGCACTCCATAAAGAACTTTTTTAACAACTTTTTGCCGTTCTATTTGTAAGTAACATCTCTATCAGTTAAACAACCAATAAAAAACAACTGAGAAAACAATCTGATATCTTAAGTAAAATAAAAAAAACTATTTTAGAATTTTCTGATTATATTAATCATTACTGTATTCAAGCTCATTGTATAGTACATATCAAAACGCACACACTATCATTTTAAAAATATAGCAACAATTTTTGGAAATATATTAGGTTCATATAAGTAAGCCAGTTCAGTATTTGACCAATAATCCCTTTATAATTAAAGAACATTCTACAATAATATTGACATCAGATTACATATTGAGCGGTATTTAACTGTTGTACAAATTAAATAGCTTAAGAAATATTAGCACAATTTTTTTCACAAGGGAAAAAAAGACATTTTTACTATAGATATGAATTAATCCCTTCAAAAATTTTCAAAAAAATATTGTATATTTGCTTTGGGACTACACTACTTATATTATCCGTATATATTTCAATTTTTTTATTTTAGAAAATCCGGCATGATTAGCATAGAAAAATTAATTAAATGTATACTGAATATTATAAATTATTTCTACAAGTTCATCAAATAATTGCAATAAGGAATACGAACTCAGACACAAGTAAATAAACCAAAAGTATCCTATAAAACTTCTGACTATAACAGAATCTAACAAATTGGCTATTTCTTTAAGAGTTTACAAAATTTTCGTAATCTCGACATATACCTTTTAATGATGTATGAATACTCCTATACAGACCCTGTGCATACTGTACGTTGATCACTTAGAACAGGGGTCGGCAAAATGGTCTATATTGACCTCCTGGGTGTGTCGATATAGTATAATTAGGGGTCGATGAATGAATGCCAATGTTATTCAATCGCAAATTTATGGACAGCAACGCGGCATGTACAATTTTCGTTTGGAATGCTATTTGTAATTACAATATAGTAAGTAAAGTTTTTATAACAAATTGTAGCTTATTTAATTTCTCATTCGTGCATATTTTTTAAATAATTACTTATCTTTTTTACGGTTTAAATCATGTATGTTTCGTGATGGGTTCTTATTCTCAGACTTGTTGGAAATGATTCTTGCTCCGTTTTGTTACAAGATGGCCCAAATTGAAGCACAACTTCTTAAATCACGACTGTTTGATAAGCTTTGCGAAGAAAATGGTGAACTATCAAACCAGTTATTATTACGCAACGAAATAGGATAGTTGTCAAGAGGTACATGTTTACAAAACTGAAATGAATTGTTTAAACAGTTACAAAATTTCTTGTTGAAATTAATCCAGCCTTAAGTGACGAATTACAAAAAAATAAAAACAATATTTCTTATTTGACCAATGTATTTGCAAAATTCAATGATATTCAAACACTTCACCAAGGAAAATACATTACATTAATTGAAACACGAACAATTATTTTAAGCTTTCAAGTTAAATTAAACTTGTTTTAGTCTTCATTGTTACGTAAAGATTTTCAATACTTTTCAAATTTACAATTAGATACAACCGACGTAGAATTGAAAATACATACGAATCATTTCCAAAAATTAAGCGATGATTTTAAATTATGCTTTGGAGATATTAAAAATATGGATATCCCAGAATGGACTATAGTGCCCCTTTCTATTCAAGCTGAAAATAACGACAGTCATTTGCAAGATGAAGTCATTGAATTATTAATTGACCTTAAAGTAAAGACGCTTTTTAATAATTTAACTGTGAGCAAATTTTGTACAAACATAAATATTACTCAAAAATACCCAAAACTTGTATTATGGCATTTCCCTTTTTACTTGCATTCACAAGCTCATATATGGTTGAATCTGCCTTCAGTCATGTTAATTCTATTTTAACGTAGAAGGGAAATAAATAAAATATAGGCTTCGAAGCGAAGTAAGACTGAAATTAACAAATTTTGAACCAAATATTGCATCAACAGGGATTGGATGTGAGCATTGCTTCATATTCGAAATGCACTTTTATTATTTCACCAAGTTTCAGTTGTATTATTGGCGAGTTTCTTAAAAGTTCTCATATTGATGAATCGTAATTTAACTATACAAAAAAACAAAACTTTAAAACAGTTACTAGTATGCTAGTGATGAAAAATACTTCTAATGTAACATAGAAAAAAAATTCATATTCACAACAAATTCTCAATATGATTTCCTCAAGAAGGCACTGTTGCTCATATTTTAAGAAGTGCTTTTCAAGATACTGATGGTGACGTCATGACGTTGAGTAATATGGCAATTTTCAGATCATCAATTGTTTGGTGATTATTTTCATATATTTTATCTTTAAATATCCCCACATAAAAAGTCAGGAAATATTCAAATTAGGGGAAATGAGGTTGCCGAAGATTTCTTGATATGAATTGATCGCCAAAAAGATATTGAAGCTTCCCCATGTTTCATTACTCGAAGGACATATTTAAATGAAGAATTTCCAGCATTTTCTTCCATGAGGATATGTAAATAACAATGTTTATTAAAATAATCTCCAAACGATAGATGATTCAAAACTCCCTGTAGCTCAAAGGATTCAAAAAGACTCTCCCGATATGAAGAAACACCTTTTTCAAAATATGCACAAACGCGTTCAGGTTTGGGTTTTAGAAAGGGTCCAATGCTTTGAACATTTGTCGTAAATTTAAATTTAAGAAACTTTTTACGTGATTTTAGGATGGATTTTAACCATTAACGATAAAGTAACTGTTTTAAACTTGTTATTTCTGTATAGTACAGGTACGAAATTTCTGTATAGTACATGTACAGAAAGGAAATTTTTTGACACCCGATACATTATATCAAACTTCCTATTAGTTATCACAGTTTAGGGTATTTTTCATTATGAGAAGCTGGTCTGAATGATAAGCACATATAGCTGTTATTAAAAATATCGACAGACATAATATTGAAAATTTAAGGATATCCTAGTCTATATTAAAATATGAAATCAATACGTATGCAATACATCATTTGTTGTGAGAGAAAAAAATTCCTATTATGTTCGCGTTTATGAAGAAAACTGTTTTTTTTAATTCTCTCTTTTTTTTTTGTAATTCTACAGAAAATTGAAGACTAGCTAAGAAAATCCCTTTCCTCCTTCTTTTAGGGAAGAATAAACAAGTCCTCAGAAAATAGTAGAGGGTGGGGTGCACTAGTCTCGGATGATGTCGCATACTTGATTTTTATAACATTTTGAAATGTAAAATTTCAAATTTTCTCCAAATCTAAACTGTGAAGCAATATGTGTGAGTTTAAATTAACTCAACAAAAAAACCTATTTTAATATGTTGGACCTGGGTGTTCCTTCAAAATAAAAGGATTTGTCAGTTAAACGATTCGATAATTAATGGTCTCAGAAGTGGGTTTTTTGCTATTTGCTGAAACATTTAAGACTTTATTAGAATTTTAGAGAGCTCATATGCGGTAAATAAGGCTTACGCTTAAAATGTATATTTGTGTGTTTTATTCGATGCTCATTCTAAACGCAGAGGAAGATCTAGCTCACAATTTCAGGGATACTCTTGAAACGATCACAAAATAAAGTATAAAAAATTACTAAACGTAAGTTTTAATAACCTTGTCGTAAATTATATTTGAGATCATAACTGCGGTTTGTATATGATCTGCAAGTGTCTTATTTGGAAAAATGTCACAAAAAAGTAGTCACATTTGTAAAGTAGTGACAATATAGGGGAATTTGATTGATTAAATCAAAATCCCCTATATTGTCACTACTTTACTAACGTCGCACTTAGGAGTAACTCAAGGGCTATTGTCGACGGACTGCGCAATTTTGAACCTCTCTATTAAGTGAGGAGAAAATAACTGAACTGGTATCTCCCTCTCCAAACTTTCATGCCACGCCAACTGAAGGACTTGAAATCTCGAGAGGTTTAAAGTACATCACCCCCCTCTATACGGGGTCTTTAGTGGCATCCGGGCTCGAACCCATACGTGACGGAAACAATGCCAGCGGAGAGCTCATCACCAAAATCACTAGGATACAATGGTCACTACATTATAGCGGAGCTGTTCGACTTTCAATATTTGTTATTATATTCGCTCACATTTAAAAAAATATAATAGCATTGAACAAGAATGTATCTTTTCAGAAAAATACTGATGTTTACAGCTTCAAAAATCTAAAATAAGCTTTGATATGAAAAATACATTTCCTAGTAATACACTAACGCGCATTGTTTAGGGCAAAAAAAATCCACCTACATAAGAATATTTTATAGATTCTAGTTCCTTCTGAATACACTTTACAGTTCTTAATGGAAGAAAACATGTCATATCTATCTGATCATAAAAGTGAACTTAAAATGTGTTTACCACTTACATGTTTTTGCTTGCACAGCTTTGGAAGGTATTCCAAAGTCGACTCCTTTTACGTAATGTGACTTTTCTCTCTGTGTTTCATGCAGCCAGATTAACAAAGTTAAAAAATCGTCTTTTGGTGACTTAAGGATTTGAGCCGAATGTAGTTTTATAATTTTAAATGAATATAATTTTTACAGAATATATTTGTTTATGTATAGGATATAAATAACAGAAAATTTTAGCTAAGTTTGGAAAACAAAATCTCTTAGTCGAGCACCATTCCTCAATTTGCGAATGTCGGCTCTTCCCATCACAGTTTTCATAACAATTTCTAATATTTCTTGATATATTATTTGAATTTCTTGGTGCTTATCTACCCAGTGCTAAGTAATGGTTTTATACTTACTGGTGAAAATTTCCTCTTTAACGTAAGTTCAAAGAAAAATATCTAGAACAGTGAAATTAAAAGAAAATAGTGGCCAAGGAAAGACAGAACGCCTGGAAAAGATTATTTATCGATAAATAATCTTTAACACTTAGAAAGACTCTTTGCCTGGATATTATAAGGCAACATCTTGCTGTCACTACATTCCTGGAGTACAGCTTGGAAGCATAAACTTGTCGATATTTTTGGCCGTGATGGCAACCTACTTAAATGAAAATGACGACACATTCCATGTGAGAATATGAGAAACTTTGTTTGCGTAGTAACAATGGACGATTTCGAAATATAGTTCAGGTGTACATTTTTCCATAATTCAAATCATAAGCTTTAATTTTCAGATTTTGAAAAAAAAATTCACAAAAGTTATTCATATTTTAAATAGTGAAGCAATTTTAAGTTCACCCCGTATTTATCCGTTGTAGCTTATCGTTCATAATAATTTGATCATAACATTTAAATAGCATTAAAATCTATATTTGACGATATTTTCGTGTTAAATAAGGGGGGAGGGGTTCAATTTTTTTGTTCTGAATAAAGAGGAATATTCTCTCGTCCTTTTTTCCAAGCCTCTTTTTGAATATCCCTGTAACAATTTCTTAATTTGTTCACGAAGTAATTTTACTATGGTTAACATTAAAAACCACATAATTATTCAACTATATCCAACACATATATTTAATCAGAATGATGTTTTTCTTTCGTTTCACATTGACGTCAAATCAGAGTTACACAATGGGATATAGACAAAGAACAGGATATAGACAAACACAGATGATACGGACGCCACCTGTTACAACCATTCATTCTCTCAACTATCATGTAACTACATGAGAGAACTTTAAAGTCCAGTTCAATTTAATATGTATCAGCTTTCATTTTTCTATTTGATGGTAATTTATGGAAAACCGATCTAAAAATTTCCTGACTCATTTTCCGTGAATGACCCGTAACGAATCTCACCTTGATTACTAAGATAAGCAGCCAAAGCAACACCATAGTTATTTTTTAAACGTTTCTTTCAGCTTTACAGAAAAATAGCTCAAATGTAAATGATTATAATCAATAAGATATTAGTACTATTTTAATTGACCTTAATTTCAATACTGAATTCATATGAATAAAGACTTTTTACACTTTTAATTCGAGTATATATATGTGTGTGTGTGTGTGTCCCAACCTAGACTAATGTTATATATCATGTTGGTATTCCATTAAAGAAGTCAGTGCTTAATAGTATGAAGGTTTGATTTTATTTAATCATTTTGTAACTTTAAGTAAAATAATACTTTCAAGATATGACAGAATGAAACGAGCGAATTTTCATGGTTGACACATCAAATCTCAGCAGAGAGCGTTAGATCACGCAGATCGCTTTTAGACCAGAGAAAAAAAATTGAAGTTCCCCATATTAATTTTGTCAAGTCAGCAATTAAAGATAGCTCGCGATGTACTATAACACGCGTTGATCTTAAGATGAAATCAGTATATTTAAAAGTCGCAGAAAAGGCTTCATGTTAGAAAATGAATAAACAGGAAGATGATACATACATTAAACAAACATCCAATGCAAAACAACTGAGAGGGGGGGGAAACTAAATGTTGAAGAAAATCACTAATAATCTATTAAATAATTACGCGAATCAAGTAAACATTTACTTAAAATAATTAAACAAAATAAAATTTAAAACCTTTAAGCCGAAACATTCAAAACAAACTATTAAAGAACGAAACAATTTAAAGGAAAGCAAACTGATAGAATAGCAAAATTAGAAAAATAGAAATAATGTGATTAATACTGTTCTATGCTTTGGAATGAAATAATGTGTAGTTTTATCGGTAATTATTGATTAATTCATCAAACTTCAGTGAATTATATTATTGCAAGATATTAACATCCAAAATTCTGGAACTTTAAAAATCCGACCATAGAAAAAAGGTAAACTTAATGAACATTCTTCAATTTCACTTCAAAAAGCAAATTTACGCTTAATTAATCATCTAAAATATTATCACACTAATTAAAAAAAAGAGTAATATTAATTAAACCAAAAATAATTAAATGATACTTTTTTATACTTTGCAAATATGTATAAAATATAATAGGGCTCAAAGAAACACCTAATTTCCATTTCTTGTTACCATTTAGAATACCCCAGTAGCAATTTCTTAACTTGAACGCAATGGCATAGCTTCAAAAAGTTTACTTAATTCTTTGGTGCTACATATTATTAAAAATGAAATATTAACTTCGGAAGAATTTACTGCGTTAAAAACAATAATGTGTGTGAAAATTATCAGACCACATCTTTTATACACTAAACATCAACATGCCTTAAATGCACAACCACACTTTCAAATTTTTAATAATTTTGAAATTTTGATCCTGTACGATTTAAAAATAACTCAGAAAATGTGTTATACTACTTTTGAGTGGTTTATATATATATATATATATATATATATAACAACTTTCTTTTAAATAGTACTTTTGAATTAAAGTTATCAAAAGTAACACAGTCGAGGATTATTTCAATTTCACAGAACTATTTTTATTTTTTATTTTAGCGGAGAGAGAGACCACATTTCCACACGGCGGGAATTACATAACTCCGCCGTTGGATGCAGATTATGACAACTTGTATAAGCAAGAGAGGAGTAAATAGAGAGCGTTTTTCGCTGTGTTTTCGTTTATATATGAGGGAAAATTCACTATATTCGTCAGAGACCACATGGTCTTGATGGAGAGATTTCAAGGGAATTTAAGTGTAGACTTAATGTCTGGTAGGGATAATCCCTACAGGTCTGAAGCCGTGGGAACTGCATTTTCAGCGAATATCTTAGAACGCATGATTGAATAAATTAAAAAGAAAAAAGGAGTCGTATCAGTAAATAAGATTGAACATTTTTATAAGAATGAACAAATTTAAATATATATATATATATATATATATATATATATATATATATATATATATATATATATATAAGACTTATGAAAGTTACTAATTTTATTTCACTTCTGAAGAAAAAGGAATTATTACCATTTTTAACGATAAATCATTCGACCTTTTACCCAAAACTTTTATTAATAATCTTTATACAAAAAGCTACTACCTACATTGAAAAATGGAGATTATTTTAAGAATTAAAATTGTAGACTTTATTCTGTATTTTTTAACAATTTGAGACAAAAGTAGCAAAAATGGAACAAAGTTTCTTGAACACTTAAGTCATAAACTACGAAATAATGCCTAATATAGGAAGACATGTACTTTTAATTGGATTAGAAATAAAAATAACCAAGAATGTCGACATTGTATGTAGTTTAGTTTATCTTAATGACCTTATATGTAGTTTAATTAAGAACTGACGTTAAAAAAATGTTCCCTTTGTTTTCACAGAAGGTATAGATTTAAACATCGCATTCACGTTCTGATGTCGGGTATTGTTAACACAGTGTCCATAAAAACAATATTTACGTCTTACCTCGTTTTTATGACTCTACAACTTGATAAATGTTTGCTCTACAATTTTATTGAGAGACTATTTGTATTATCAGTTCGAAAAACGGAAAGATGTGTAAGAAAATAATAGTAGAAAATTCTGTTGGGCATATTTAAGCACCAATGTATCACGATATCTAGATGATATCGTGATAATTTACATTAATCAAACACATTTCTTTTGTTACTATTCTTCCAATTTCAATTTTTTATATTCATTTTCTAAAAATGGGTAAATTTTTAAGTGCATCGAAAATTTAGTTACCGTATTTTTCAGACCACAAGTCGTAACTTTTAACAATAGAAAAATTGATTTAAGACTTCCGTCTTTAATTCGTGAATATTCTTTAATTCGTTCCGTCTTAATTCCGTGAACATGATGTTAATTCTAAGGAATTTCTACTACCGATCTCAAAATTCACTTTCTTTTTTATCTATTGGAACACAACAAAGTGCATCCGAAACAGCAAAAAATAATTAAAGTTTCTGCAGAATCACATTTTCCCTCCGATTTTTGAAAATATTTTTCAATATTTTTAAAGACGGAAAACCCAAAACGAATCATTAAAATAAGAAAAAAAAATATTTTTGAAAATCGGTGACAAAATGTAATTCAGCAGAAACCTACATTACTTTTTGCTTTTTCTGGTTCACCCTATTGCATTCAAATGGATGAAATATTAAGGATTTCAGAACGGTAGTTGTGATTACATTGGATTAAGACTACATTCACGAAATCAAAATGTAGACGGGAGCCTTAAAATTGTTGATAATTATAGTCTGATGTAGTTATAGAGCGACGGGAAGGGAGGAGAGAGAGAGAGAGAGAGAAACAAGGGATGAATCTCACCCATAAGGATTTCTGTATACTGAATTTTTAAAACAAAATTTTATGTACTTAATTTTTTTCAGAGAAAATTAATATTCAAAATCCAGTACTCCACTTAAACATTTATTTTTTTCACTTTGAAAATATATAGTAAAATTTCAAGTTAATTTTGAGATATGAGTTGAAATGGGAGAACTCCATCCCCCATTAAAAATTTCTTGCTACATTCCTGTCCGAAGATAACATTACAATTATATTTATAAAGCATCAAAATTATTAAATAAATTCAATTACAGACATAATATTTTGATGAAATTAGTACAGCATGTTGGTGAAAATAGGTATGTAATACCAAAATGAACACAATAGAAGCTTTTTTGCTTCTTTTGTGGATGAAATAGTACATTTACTACACTTAACAAAATATTCTCATAAAAAAATCGCCTCATAAATTTGAGGTGCATACGCTTTATGGTCTGAAAATTACAGTATAAACAAAGATAGTTATTATTAAAAGATGCACATTTTATCAAAACAATCATTACAAGAGGAAAATCAATTTGGAAATATATTTCAAGATCATTTGAAAACAAAAATAGCGTCCACGTAACTCTTTAAAAATTATTTTATATGAATTTTTTTGTTATCATTCATTAGTTTCCTATTAAATTGTACTATTTTAATTAAGTTAATGCATTAATTAACGTTAAAAATTCTTTATTTTTAGATAAGTCTATTTAAGGGGTCACCGAACACAAAAAAGTCGTATTCAGCAAAGAACAATTTTTTAATTGAAGAAATACAATTTTTTATCATTAGCAACAAAAATTATTCAAATAAAATAGTTTTGCAATTATCTAGGTGATTTTTATATGTTTTCTAAGGAATTTAATATTCTTTAATGACTCTACGTTTTGATGACATTCATTTTATTCAAAAAATGTGTTTGATACATTGTTGTATTCTAAATGTTCCTGTTATTCAAACTTACTTTACAAGCCACAAAATATTTCTAATAACATTTTCATTTCAAATATATTTTAATGCATATTAAGAGAAATCGTACATTATCGTATTGATTATTTTGATAATTTGTTCAATAATTTCATAAATTATTGAATAAATTATCATTATTAATATATTATCTTATAAATTATTGAATAATTTAAAAGCTTTTGGAATGTTTTTGTTGCTATACAGCTCAATTGTTTTTCTTCTCTAATAATAGTTCAAATCAAAGCTAATAAACCAAATTTCTTGTTTTATATTTAAATATGAAAAAAACTGCTCGTAAAAAAAGAACGTTTACCTTAAAATAGTTCGATTTTAGTTTTAAATTTTAACTCTCAATGTACTATTTATTTATGTATCAAATAGACAAAAAAATTTAACGCCTCTTAAATTCAGAAAAAAATTTCAAAATAAAAATTTCTTATTATACCTAAATGCATGTTAGTAAGCTTAATGAATTTCAGGGAAATCCAATAAAAAAATTGATATATTATCAATTATTATTCCTTGTCCCTTTAAATGGTTAACAAAGGTCTTACATTTTACTCAAAACTTCGTAAAGCAAGTCTTAAGTTGCAGCCAATCACTTCGAATTTAATTGTTTTTATTTCTACAAGAAGAATGATTAAGATGAAAATTTCTCCTTACTAATTTATAATCAAAGAAAAAATTTAATATTCAAGAACTATAGTTTCATCATTTGGACATTTAAAACCGTTGTAACCCTAAAATAAGTATTAATCTACAATAATTTTAGAACGGTTGCCGTTAATTCTTGAGAAATATTTTGTTCATGGTATATATACGGTTAAAAGATAGAATTCAATAGATAAAATTATTTATTTAAGGGATTATTATGCAATTAAGCGGATTAATTTCCTTTATACTAAGAAATTTTATGCAGCTCTATATGAATATCAATTCCAAACCGTTCAACCTTTTATTATACTTGATTTTCTTTAACATTTAGATTTTCTTTTCCCCAGTTCTTTTACTAATTGCCATTCTTTAGAAGATTTTTGGGGGTCATTGATTCCTCTTATCATTAATGAGAAATCATTGATTAAGTAACACATTATTGATTATGAAATATATATTTTATATGTTGTCGACATATAATAATAAATGGACACAAGAGACAAATAGCAAAACAATTTTTACTGTCAAACAATGTCATTTTCTTATGACTTGCCATAAAATAAATTACGACTCGTACTGAAAGGTACTAATAAGTTTCTAGAAGTACTTCGAAACATTAAAAGGCATTATAAAAATGATACAATAAAAATAAAATAGAGAAGAAATCCAAATACGGAACATCATTTTTATAGTCCTTTACGTCAAGCATAAGAACATTTTTGTTTACGTCTTGAATGTTAGGAAAATAACTTGGCAAGGAGATGACGTGTTTAGTTAATGATGATACCATTTAATGTACTGAAAGTCTGAATAAAAGATAAGAAGTCATATTCGACTAATGAGGAAAAAACAGAGAACGATTTTCATAGATGAGCAGATTGTTAAAAGTAAATGTGCGGGTGTGAATCTTTAAATACAGACTCATATGAATCACTATGCATTTTAAATTAGAGTTCGTTTTCATTTAAAATAATTGACACAGATAATCTTTTGTGGCTGATTTAATACAGACTAAATACACTCATGTGCCGACGCTAATTTTAGTTTTTGATATTTATAAAGAGATATTTATGAATAATAATTTAGAATCGACCGAAGGAAACTGGAATCTGAAATTTTATAAATGTACAAGGTTTATTCGGAGATAAGTTCCGAAGTATAATAATTATGATTATGGTATTCTATGCAGTATCTCATCAACAATAACTTAAGAATGCGTCATAACAGAAAAGTTGTCACGGTGAAAAAGTGATATATGTAAATTTTGCGTTAAAGATGTTTAAGACTGTAGAGTTTCAGTGACAACAAAATCCGTTGTGTAATTCGCTTTTTGAATTCAAGGAATATGCGACCATTCGAAATACATAGAAAAATCTATGAGGTATAGGGCGATACAATTATGAGTAATGTATTTTTATTTGACCGATTGCTTATTAAAGTCTCTCTTAAAAGAAGCAAGAAGGTTATTGGTAACGGATCTCGTAATTTTCCCTTTCGGTCAAACGAGGATGACCAAACACGTGTGAGCTAAGACCTTCCTCTCCAAACTTTTCCACCACACAGTTGAAAGAACGTGGGAGGACCTATTTTTTGTCCTAGAAGTAAAGTCCGCGTTTTGATAATTATGAAGTGAGAAGTTCTTCGGTTGGGAATAAATAAATTATCCACTACATACTTTTGATCTGGGAACAAGTGCCTTCGAAGCAAAGTCAGCATTTTGATGATGACGAAGAAGAGATAGATGTTGGGACAACCTGGCTATCATCACTGGCAACTATTTTATAAATTGCTGGAATGTAAACTCTTATAACTCGATACGATAAATACATTTATGTTCAGAGTCGAAAAGTAGTGTAATGTTAGTAAATCGTCATTAAATATGTATATTTATCCACAATGTATTCGTTTTTACACAGTAAAGGAACTTACTTTCTGAATAATCATTGTATGAATATGTGTTCCACATAAATGCCGTTCAATTTAAGTCCAACTATGTTTCTTTCGAGGTCCCAGGGATCAAAAACCAAAACAGTAAGAATTTAACAAACAATAGGAACTAAATAGCTCTTTTTTCATTCAAATAAATATTTTTAAAAAATTATTAGCTTGAAAGATATAACAAAAGTAAACCTTGCTTGTACGAAACAGAAGATAAAAAATATAAAATGTTAGTTAAAATAAGAATTTAGTTAACACTTAAATGTAAATCTCAATAAGATTTTGCGAGCCTGAAATTAAATTAAACGTCAATTACTATGAAATCTAAGTGCAATAATATGTTCTATATATAACATAAATTCAACAGATCCTTACTCACCTCTTCTACTGACTTTCAGTTTAACTGCTTTTGAGAATAATCCTAAGCATAAAAACTAAGAGTTGCATTTCCTTTCATTTCTCAATCTATGTGCAGAAATTAACTTCGGGAATCTCGCAGCAACAAGCCCAGTCGACAGAATATAATAAAATCATATTAAATACCTAGGTAAAAATAAACACAAAATAAACAAAACAGAAGTAGAAAAAAAGTGGTACAATTTAATAAATTTTAAGAATCTACAGAATAGTGTTAAGCTCTTCTCTACATAATCGTAAAATAAGAGAGGTAGTTCACAGCAAGATAATAATTTTTCACTTTAGAAACTAAAGTCTCAACCAATAACGTCTCAATCAGTTAGAAAAAGCGCAATAACATAATAATATAAGGATGATCCTTTTATATTATAATTAGGAGACGTTTACTGCATATAGGAAATAAATTCCTTACATAAAGTGTAAAATATCTGAACTTTAGATAAAATAGATTTTGAGTAAAGTGTACCAAAATCCTAAAAACCACACATATTAAGAAAAATGAAAATCACAGATATATTTTTCTGCATGGCATGTTTATAATTTTAAATTTCCATTTTTTCGAGCATTCTGTTTATCAATGTTTATTTATTGTTAACGATGTATTAAATTCTTATAAATAACACATCTGTGAAATCAGCGAAGCACCTTATTTTATTGTAACAGAAAAAATGTAATAATTGAAACATTTTATTGTCTCAGCTACACACATACGTTATTCTGAAAAACTACGGTTAAGAATCTTATTTTAAATACAAAATTCTAAGAGTCAATCACTTCTTAAACATACAGTAAACTCTATTATTTCTTTCGGAGGGATTTTGGCAGAATTACGATTCGCGAGCAAAAATTTATTATTTGCAAGAAAAAAATAGTAAAAATGCCCTTTTGTGATAAAATTTCTATCGTTTTATGTTATTATATCAGTACCGCCTAAACTATTTAATGATTTGAAGCAAATGCATTTATTCAGGCATTTAACTTCGATTTAATCTCTTTCTTCCTTGATGTATCTATTTTAAATAAATTAAATATAGTCTTCATATCTGATTAGTAAGAGTTTTTAATTACAAAACCTTATAAATGAAACCTAATGTTTTAGGTTTTCTCTACCCGAACTATATTCTATATCAACCCAATTTTTTTAATGGAATCTCATATTTTAATGGAATCGCTCTTGAAAATAGTAACATATACTTATTTAAAATTTATAATTAAATCACAGAAGTATATTGGGAGCTATTCCATGAGAATTCAGAAAGAAGCACAGAATTCTATTCTATCAACAAACAACTTACACCATTTCAATATCTTGTTTTTCTATGCCCGCAGATTATGTAATTGTCATCTGTCTGATAAGTCCAAAAGTCGCTATATAGAAAATATACATGACGTAGAGGGAAAAGTGGGAAAAATTACTTTATTTCACTAGAACTAATTTTACTACAGCACTAGAATAAAATTTTAATCTTTTGAAATGCATCCCAATGTATTGCAAATTTTTTGTTTATTTTTTTAAAAACATTAAAATGTGCTTAATAGAATGATGGATTAATTTTCATTTCCGTTTGATAGATCGATGCTCCACTTTCATTGAAACAATTGCTGTGAAGGATTAATTACACATCCGTTTGCGTGAATGTAAGTTATACAAAATATATTTTTTTTTTTTTTAGATTTCTATTATCAACGTCAATTTTAAGTAATTTCGAATAAAGTTTTTAAATTTTTGATTACATTTCTGAAACACTTCTAAAAAATCTAAATTTAAAAATGAATTCTTAGTTATTATAAGTAGCCTTTGAATTAAATGAATAAATTTACTGAATTAGTTTCACTTTTGATTTATGCATAAATAAAAGGTGAGAGGTTTTCACTGAAGTTCTTAATTGAACACAATTACAGGTACTTCTCTCTTGTATTCTTCATAGTAGAGATATCATGACTAATATTTTACAAAACGAATAAATTCTCTAATCATTGTATCATAAAAAATCCTTTTTTTCTGAAATTTAATTTGAATTTAGGAAAGTTGAAAAAATAGGACGCATGATAAATATATTTATCGTTTAATATTATAATAATATTTGTCTGTATAATAACATTAGTGGTAATAAGGATAAAGGTATGCAAAGTTTTGATAAAAATTATAATTTTAAAAATATTAAATTAAATTACAATATTTGTGATAATAAGGGGTGCAAAACCTATAAAATGGTTAATAATGAACCAATTAATATTAATTCCAAATTTATTTTTTGCATAACTGTGCATATTATATCTTCAATGTTTCCATGAAATGTAAATTGTGAGTTTATATTTAAATATATTGACCAAACTTGTAGTAATATTAATGTACGCATTGATCAACATAGACATGATACTAATAACTTTAGGCATATAAAAAATTGCGAAAACATTGAGATTAGAAATTTTTACACTCATAAATTTGAAAATGCACAGTTAATTATTATTAAGATAGTGCCTAACACTAAAGGTTTTGGTATGAAATTTATAATATTTTGACTTTTAATGCTGCTGTGTACCCATATAAACTTAATGTTTTGCACTTTAATAAAAATATGATTCAAATTTTTAGACAAAATGACAATATAGAATATTTTTATGGTAACTATGGTTATAATATGCTCAATATTTTCATAAAGTTATTAATAAAAGAAAAAATAAAGGAAGAAATAGCAAAGGCAAAAGTATGGACATGGATGTCATGAAAGAAATATATATTTTAAAAAATAAATTTTGAAAAAGACTTTGATATTTAAAGAGTTAAAGGTTTTCTTTTTGGTGTGAAGAAAAGAGAACAAAAATTTAAAGAAATGTTGATATTTGTGTAAGCATAATAAATACTATTTGACTACATTTTATTAAGGATATCTATAAACTTTTAGCTCATAAATTTAAAATTAGTGATTGTAATAATGATAATCAAAAATAGAGTATTGTAGTATTAGATTTGTGAATAAATCCTTTGATAAAATAAATTTTAAAAATATTCTTAATAAGCATAAAAAAATTACTTCCTATTAATAATATTTAAATTAAAATGGCTTTTAAATTTAATAAAAATACTGGACATTTGTGTTCTTTAATTATAATAGTTGTAAGGATTTACATAGCAATAATGAATGCAGTTGTAAGGATTTACATCGCAATAATGGATGCAGTTGTAATGATTATAAATAACATATATATGAAGAGTACCAACATGTGATTACATGTAATCAAAATTTTGTTAGAGAAAAAAATCTTTGAGAAATTATGAAAAAGGATATGGGCTTCAGATATAGAAATTCTAAAAATAATAATTATATTAAAAGAAAGATTAAGGGAGGTAATAATAATATTTTTAACTAAATTAGTTATTAAATATAATTACATAAAATTTTTCAAAATAATCCAATTCAGAATAAAATTCGGAATTATCTCATTTTATCATTCTTATTTATATCTGATTAAAACTAAAAAAAAATCTTATGAAACAGATTTTTTGGATATTAATTAAAAAGTTGTAGTTAGGCTTAGTAGTAACATTTTTGACAAGACGGACAACTACTTGATCCCCTTTAATAAAGTTCTTTTCTTTAATAGCAATTTAAGCTTCAATATATATAAAACTATACATTATATAATATTTTTTTTTTTACTTAGAAATATTAAATTAGTTAATATGCCTTTAAATTTTCAAAACAAATTTAAAAAATTCCAACTTTCTTGTGCACTCTATCAGTTTTTAAGAAACTAACTTTAAGTATAAAAATAAAAATAGATTAATTTGCAAAATTTTAAATTAACATAAATATTTTCTGTCCTTATTAAATTTTTATTTCTTAATTTTTTTTAGAAGAAATTGATGTTTAGTTGTTAAATAAGAGTTTCATTTCTTTCTTTATTTTTTTTTAATTATTACACTCTATACCTAAAATAAAACGACGCACCAAGAAGGATTTTCCCGATTGTAAAGAAATTTCATACGCAAAGACATTTGGACCGAACATGAAAAGGATTAAAATTTGGTGTCCAATGAATGAACATTGGGAGCTACAGCGCAACGGAACTGCGCACTAAGCAGGTGTATATAAGAAGCGATTCTTAATCTCATGATCAAATTTTCTGTTGCATTGCCCTTTAGGATACCTTTCAACGACTGAAAAAATGTCACAGGATTCGAGATCATTACGAGAAACTGTCAGAGTTTGAAAGCGGTCGTATCATTCAATTGAAAGAGGCAGGCTGGACAAATCGGAGAATCGCTCGTCATATGACTAGAACCGATGCGGCGATTAGAAGATGCTGTCAAGAATGGGTGGACGATGGCAGATTTCAGCGTCATGAAGGTAGCTTTCGAGCTAGGGCCACAGTAGATCGGGAAGACAGAGTAATTGTTAGATCAGCTGTCACAGCGCCTGATTCATCGATATCTACCATCAGACGTGCGACCCACACACGAGTGTCCCCCATGACCCTTCACGGACGGCTAATAGAGCGAAATCTACTCTCGTACCGACCGCTACGGTACCTGCCACTCATGCCCGCTCACTGTCGAGCCAGATTACAGTAGTGCTTGACTCGATCAGGTTGGAATGATGCTGACAGGGGACATACAGTGTTTAGTGAAGAATCCCGCTTCCGACTGTGTCCTAACCATCAGGAAGATTTATCACTCTGTGCGACGTCGTGTGGCAGCTAGCATCCAGGCAAGAGATGGGTCAACGCCTTATTGAGCTCGTTACATTGTAGCTATGTAACTCTGAAATAAATCATTCAGTTTTTCTGAAATCTTAATAATTTTCTATTCTGTACATAATTTTCCTATCATCCAATTTTTGTCTCCATCGGACAACTCCTTCTTGGCGCGTTTTTTTTTTTGTTATAGAGTGTATTTATACATTGTATTTGCTATTTTTCCTTTTTAATTTTCCTGATTGTTTTTATTTTTCAAGAATATTATAATTTTTCCAAATTTTGTAATTATCTTCTGGTTTTATTTAGTTCTATCGTTAAGTCATCGATGCTTTCTTATTGCATTCACGTATTGCTTTGTTTGTAGAACGTTTTCTTGTTTATTTTGCTTTGTATCTGAAATTTTGCTTTGTATCTGAAATTGCTGTTCCATTTCTTAAAAAAGGATTTATTCAGGAGTTAGATTTTTTTTATCTCTGTTCAATAGTATCTTTGGTTTTATAGCCGTTTCTATATAATGTGCTTGTTGAAAGGGACAGTTTGCCCCCTGATTCTAGAAAAACATTGCTTTTAACAGTCTGCAACTTGTTCCAACATCGATTATAAATACCATTGAATAAATTTATCTGCCAAAAACTCATAATAAAAGAAAAAGTAAAATTTTCTTCACAAAACAACAAAAAAAGAGATTAATGTACTTGAAAGAATATTAAATTAATTAATAATGGCACGAAGATACAGTTCAACTCGTGAATTTAAACTAAAGTTCAAAAAATAAAGAAAAGAACACCATTAAGAAAATGAAATATAACATTTTTAATTCCGAATCTAACTTTAGACAGATTTGCTGGTTGAGCAATGTTTTACAGGTGTCAAACAATCCAAGTAGATGAATGTTATAATTCAAAATGGTAATTCCAGAAATTAAAAAATAATTATTAGATGCAAAAGAAGAATTTAAGTAAAACACATATGTAGACAAAGAGATAAATTCAATCAGTGCCTAACAAAAAGAAATAAAGTACCAGATAATATAAATGAACGAGATTTTAAAAAAAAATAACAAAAACTTATATTAGATGCCATCCATTGCACTAATTTTCACACAAATATCCCTCTTACTTGTAACATTTCTCCCGCTCAAACTGGAAATGTAGTACAATGTCCTCTATCAGAGAGGAAGAGTACGAATCCAAGAAAAAATATAAAAACTAAAACGAAAACGTTAAAGCAAAATGGGGGATAAAAGAAGAAAAAAAATTTAAACAGAAATTTTTAAATTTATAATTATTATGTTTTAAATTATTCTTAGTAAAATTCAAAGGAAACTCTGCTTGCAGACAATTTTTTTGTAAACTCCCAGTTGATGTTAATATTTTGTATATTAGATACGAGTCTAAGTTTACGTAAAATATAATTATAAATTATATTTTTAATGATTCCAAAATTTGAGAAACTAGTCCTTAATGTATTTTATGATTCCTGAAGGTACATTTATCTCTCTTATCATATCAATTACAATAAATTTTAAAATATTTCATTATAAAAAATATCTAAACAAACCGATACATTTATATTATCATTTGTTATCAATAATTTTAAGTATTCTGGATGAAAAGAAGAAAAAAGTTTGTCATCTTTATTATTTTTATTTTGAAAGAATATATTACATCAATATAATAATATAATTATCTTCATAAAAATGTAAGTAAATATTAGCTAAACAAGTACTTGTAGGCCTAAAACGTGGTGTACCTTTAATGTGTTTATGTATTTTATTATTAAAAGTTATAAAATTTTCTTTTAACTCTAACGTAACCAAATAACAAAATTTTTCATTTGTAATAACTTTAAAAATATTAAAATTTTTATAAATCTTTTTAAAGCATTAAGAAGATCCTCTATGTAAGCAGTTTTACAAACATCTTCAAAATTATAGCTTTAAGTAGCATAAGTATTTTTATTAGTGATATATTTGACTATAATCGCACTATTTTCTCTCAATAATGGCAGTATTCTTCAACTTATTTATAATATTTTGCATAATTTTATGTAATTCCTTAACAGCAATGGTAATATATGTATTTGATCTATTAGTTACTGTTCTAAATTTAATAAGAGAAATTTCTGTTAAAAATTTCGTTCTGACAGTATTTTAACCAAAATTTTCAGAACAAGTAAAACATTACACATTGCTCATACGTATGCTACCACTACTCTCTATGAAAAAATTCATCATCAAAGTAAACACTGATTGATTGGTTTAAAAGAAATCATACTAATAAACTAATTAATTTAAATAAAGCAAAATAATTTTTACTACTAAAATTAATTACCAAAAATTAACGAAAGCTTATTTAAAAAAACAATATACATAATCAAAAAACAAAATTAAGAATAGATAAGAATAGATAACATCTGTAAAAATTATAAAAACAGCTCAGAAACAAAATTAAAATTGAATTATCAACTATATATAAGACATGCTGCGATAATAGTATTTAACGAAAGCAATGATGTATAACAAACGAACAATTTTATCAAATTTTTTTACAAGTTGTAAAACCACTGTCAAAGCAATAAATCCAAAGTATGCGGAATAACTATCATTATAACGTTCTGTGAAAACTCCAGATTTCTACTACAGAAGGTCGTTTGTACTTCGTAGAAATGATTTTACTGTCAGTTTCCCATGCATAAATACCATGTTTTTTGGCGTTTATTCGAACCTATTGGTTAACCTTGATTCTTTACTAAAGATTTGGCCTTATTTTTCCATGGAAGTAGACTTTTCTCAAAGTTTTTGTCTTTTTAGAGACTTTCCGAAGTTTTTCTTGTGTAATATTAATGCCATTTTCCTAAAAAATACTTCTTAATAAGCCAAATGCACAAAACTCCACTTGGGACGAATTAGGAGAAATTTAGTAGATATTTCTGTAAATATATATTTTATTTCGGTTTTTGATTCTTTCGTTGCTATGCATGGAGCAGTTGATCTTGAAGGTGATTCGAAGCTTTGTACATCTGTAGCCTTACTTAAGGACAGTGTCTTTCTCAAATAAAACGGAATTTCTTGTTCAATATTGGCTCTAAAATTTTCTTTTGAAAACAATTAGATTTTAATGTGAATTTTTTCTATACATTTAATTTGCAGTTCTTACAAAATCCTGCCATAATCCTTAGTCCTTTACAAAAAATGTTCCTTAGAATGGCGCAGTCATTTCTTCGATAATTTTTGCTGTAAAAATCGGTTGCAATAATTTACTAAAGCCATGCTGTATTCATTGTCACCGGAAAAGTTCCACCTATTCCCAGCTGGATAATGTTCACTTATATTTCTGCAGTTAGCTTTTCTATTTAATGTGCTTTGGCAAATGTATGTGAACTTCAGGTTTAAATATATTTTCAAAAATTCTTTACAAATAATTTTAATTACAGTTGGAGATGGCATTCTTAGTCTTATATTAATGCCTTTTGTGAAGGAGGGTTTTCTTTCATGACTTAAAGCTTAAACTTCTCAACAGCGTCTAGATTTCGAATAGTTTTAGGGTCAGTACTTTTAAGCTTTTTTTTTCCTAATTTAAAAATTTAGCTAATTGTTAGTTTCCTTTACAATTCATTATATTAGGAATTTTTTTCTTGAATAATCTAACCACTTTAACGAGTTTTGTAATTTGTTGATATAAATACTTTTTTTCGAAATGAGAAATTATATAGCCCTTTAACCATCACTCAGTTTTAGAAGCGATTTTTAAGTAAAAATTCAGTTTTGTCTTCTAGTTAAAAAATAAAAGCAGCATAGACTCTTATCACAAATTTCAAATGAAAAAAAATCTAATCAAAGGGAAATAATCTAAAATCATTTTCTTTCTATATTTTTATAACATACAAATGACCTTCCTGTACAATATTGTTATTTTTACATTATTATAAACTGCTATGTATCACGATTTTTTAAAAGCTGAATTGTTGATCAAAGAAAAATATTTGCTAAATATTCTTTCATAATGAGGCTATGGCCACAACCAGATTTCCACTTTTTCCTCTTAAATATTATAATCACTTGCATTTTCTTTGTCTTGAAACAATTATTATTAATCCATTTCCCAGGAGAAAGTAAATTATACCGAGAATCTTAATAATTCACGAGTAAAAGAAATCTTTCGTATCATCGCCTTCCGAGAGAATGGCAGCTTATCAAACAAACCCTCTTCGTTAAACATGTACAAGTAAAAGAATCCTGACATCATATATCTATGCATTACAATTTTTCTGTTTCAAACAGTAAAGCTCCTTCGTGCTTTTCTGCTTACGTGCAAGTACATAGACCAATTTACTGAAGATTATCCAATTTTTATTAAATCACTAGAAAATATAAACCATAAAATCGATATCTAAAGCTCAAATAACTGAAGGGAGATTTTATCAATTCTTCTTCGTGGGGCTACCGGAAAATAGCTTTTTAGAGAAACATTAATTTCGTCTACATTCCTGAATGTCGAATTGGAAACGTGAAACCGATACTAGTTCCTGATCGTCTGTGATCTACGAGATTTCATTTTCCGTTCAGAGTGTTGTAAAACGGAAAATCTTGCAGAAGCGGAATTTGTTGAATTTAATCTACAGGTAAGCTGCATTCATTTTCTAATTTATTGATTATTATGGCTTATATTGTACTATCCTAAACTATTGCAAAAAATAACTTAGTTACATTGTTTTAAAATTTTCAAAAAATGATTAATAAATGTTTAAAAAGTATCAAAAAACACTACATATATATGAGATAATTTTTAAAATCACTCACATATAATTATCATTAATACACACAGACACACACACATTATATATATATCCTTTTTCTAAAGTTGAATTTCTGTTCACTTATGGAATTTTGAATTTTCTTTGTCTATATCATAAATGATACCAAAATTAATGAAATTGTAATGGTTGGATCCATGTTTAAAGACATTTTTCTTATTGCAATATCTGAGACAATGTTTAAATCGTATTATCTCTACTTTTTTTCTTTAATACTTTTCTCTTCAGATATGCTTTTTTAAAATTTGGTTATAATTTTTAATTAATGTTTTAGATTTGTTTGAATTAAAATGATTATGTGTATTTTGTTTCAGTAAATTTGTCTTTTTCATTACAATATTTTGTATGTTTAAAATTAGGATAATATTTTTTAACTCAATTGTTTCGGTGATTTGATATTTTACTGATTTTTTTCTAATTAATTCCGTAGTATTTGTAATTTTTTTTAGATTGTACAATTTATTTTTAAATCTGATTTTTAGTGAATTATAATAAGTATGATAAGTGTAAATGATTACAAATATTTCTATTTTTATATTTAATTAGTGTTAGAATAAGTGTTAAAGATTACAGATAACTCTATTTTTGAACTTTTAAACATAACAAAAAAAAATTTAATTTAAAAAGACTTCAAAATTTCTCCAAAAAATTTAAAAAAAAAAAAAAACCTAAAGATGATGAAAATGTTTTAATAAGTTACAATAAATGCACAGTTTTGGAAGCTATATTGAATGGTATACATTTTATATACAAATCAATAATATCTTAGATGTTTTCACTAAGTAATAAGATAATTCTGATCAAAGAAAAATCCAGATCATGATCCTTTTTATATCTTGAAAATCGAATCAAATACATGTAGAACAGAACTTCATTAACTCGATTTAATAGGAAACAAAGAAGTTGATTATTCATCACAAATGAAGAATTTCGAAAGTATTTGATTATGATTATACGTCACTCCAGAAACAAAACTACAAATAAATATGTCTAGAACGTATTCTTTCGGAGGATTGTGAGAGATTCTTTGCCGTACTGAGAAGCAACGCGAGGGCTATTGGAACCTCGTAATTTTGAACCTCTTTCAAATGACGAGGACAACACCCGAGCTGGCACTCCATCTCCAAACTTCCTCACAACACCGACGGGAGGACTTTGGACCTTGAAAAATTCAACGTGCATCATCCCCGGTTATCTGGGGTCTTTAGTGGCATCAACGCTCGTACCTACGACTCGACGAATACCATCGGCCGCTATGACCCCTTAGCTACCTCGGACTCGACGGACCTCGGGAGTTTGACAAATATGACGTGCATCTGCCCCACTTCATGGTGACTCTTTAGTGGCATATAGGCTCGAACACATGGCTCGACGAAATGCTAGCTACAATTCCACGACCATGACAACTAGGCTATCGCTGCCACTTTCGGGGGAATAATGTGCTCAGTAAATTTATTTGAAGTTTTACTCAATTCAATTATCTAATTCAATGATCTGTGAGTAAAACATTTAACCGCTGGGGAGCGAAAAGCTTACGTAAAAATACTTCGTGATAAATTATGATATTCGTTCAATATTGAAAATAAAAATCCTTTGTTTTTATAATTTTTCAAATTTTTTTAAGAAGAAAACCAAAGCATTTTCAAAACTTTAACCTATTAAATTTCTTTTAAATACACACACACACACACACATATATATATATATGCATATGTAATGATTTAATTTAATTCCCATTAATTTCTCCCTTAAATAATTTAATTCCCTAAATTTTCCCGTTCTCTCCTTTAAACGACAATGTTCATTCGTATTTCCTCTGATACAATTCCTTATTCTTTTTAGTTAATTCAATCACGCGTTCTGAAAAATTCGTTGACAATGCTCTCTTCCCACGGAACAGACCAATGGGGATGTTCCCTACCGTACTTTAAGTCTATACTTATCTTCCCTGGAAGTCCCTCCATTCAAACCATGTGGACCCTGACGTTTAATTGAATTTTCCCTCATATAAATAGCAAAACACAGCGAAATGCGCTCTCTTCTTATACTCCTCTCCTCATCTTACTGCTCTTCTCTTACGCTCGTCCTCTCTCTGATGATCATCTGAGATTTGTATGGTAATTTCGCTTAAACCCGACTAAAAGAAGAGAGGTAATAAGCCCGACTAAAGTCTGCAACAATATGGAAATAAAAGTATTTCGGTCATGTATTGAATGATTCGTTAATATTGAACAAACGTTAAAGTAAAAATGATACATACATACACACACACACACACACACACACACACACACACACACACATATATATATATATATATATATATATATATATATATATATATATATA
>BMAW01104486.1:478840-498316 GCA_019974015.1 Nephila pilipes | reverse complement strand
ATATATATATATATATATATATATATATATATATATATATATATATATATAAAGAGAGAAAGAGAGAGAGAGGAGAGAGAGAGAGAGAATAATATATTAAAAAAACAATAGTACTTTAGAGAAACCGAAAATTATTCCAACTCGAAAGCTCTAATTTCCGTAACCAATTTTTTTGCTCTCGAAAATAACTAATTAGGTAATCATGATAAATATCTTACAGAGTTTTGTTGCAGATGTGTATTCTACACCCCATTTTATTACATAATATATGTTTTTTGCATGGTTCTCTATTTGTGAATCATATTTTTAAAACTGATGATATTTCAAAATACGAGAAAAAGGTTTCTGGAAAAAAAAAGTATAAAATATTAGATAAAATTATTTTTATAAACAGTAATGTTTAAAAATCCTGCAGAAGAACACTTCAATCAGTTTCTGCTGTTAATGGCCATTTTATGGGAACGATTTTTATTTTTAAATTTATAATTTTAATATATAAGCATTGAGACAATGGCAGATAAATATTCAGCAAAATTGAAATTAAAAATGAAAAAAGCAATTAAAATTCATATTGTACGTTCTTAGCGACCAATTTTTCGACAACGCATATTCTGTTAAAACAAGCATGCTTCGAATTGATTACGATGCCTGGAGATGATTGATTGGATTTAACAACGTCGCACCGAGAAGCAACACGAGGGCTCTTGACGACGGACCTCGTAATTTTGAAAAGCAATCAAGTGACGAAGACAACACCTGAGCTAGCCCTTCCCCTTCCAAATTCTTGAAACAACGACTCGATGAAAGCCGCCTGCTGCTTATCCGCAAGCACAAGCCTGGATATAGAACGATTGCACTGAATAAAGAATATACAAAAAGAAAAATCTTTTTTTTTTTGTGCTTCAATAATTATTATTGCACTTTATATTTGCAAGTATTGCTTCAAATCAGTCAATTCTAAATGTTTATTTAAAATAATCGCAGCCTGATAAATTCTATGAACTCTTTGAAGCTTATCGGCAGTAGAACGCGACCGTAAATTCACGATTTTTTTCATACATCATCATACAGCGTAATTTAATCAAAACTAGGTGGGAATTAAAATTCCATACTGTTAACATTAACAGATGGCTCAGATAACAGACACGCTTGCAAATCAGTCCTTGCCACCGGATCCCTCCCCCACTCACACCGAGGCGGGGAGGAAGAAAAAAATAAATTTATTTTACTTAGGTATGAACACACATTATTACTTTTTTTTTTTTTTTTTACATTTTTCTCTCTGTTTCATTGACGTCATCACATGATACCTGCAAACATTCAAATCGCTAATTTTTCGCACTTCATTCGAATTTCTTTACGTAAAAGGCTTTTAAGTTGAGAAAATTAGATCATATGCTTTTCTTAGTAAATCATGTTGCAAGATATTTTCGTAGCTCTACGAAGTAATTCTTAACACTGTATTACAATAGAGCTATCGAACTTTTTAAATCGGTTCTAATTACCCCCGACATTCGTTGTTTCTTAAAATATGAGAAAAAGAAAGGCAGGAATATGTTTTTGAATGCACTGCTTTGATGACCTGAAATAGAAGATATGGAATCACCAAAAAGCATTAGTAAAAATAAAAACGCAATTACGTAAAAGTGACTATCAGATGAAATAACTCGCGAAGTATTAAACGCATGGTTGATCAATCGTCAAAAGAACATTACGACGACTATTGCACAAGAATTTTCTGAAGTATTAATGAAGGGACATTTTAATTTCAAAGAAATGATAATTAAATAAAAATATCTGATCGATATTCTTTTGTGTCGGTTCATTTTTACACTCTTCTTTTTTGCGAAGCTTCTTTAAAGGTGCTAATTGCACATGTATCCAATAATTTTTTAAAGATAAGACATAGAAATAAACACCATTTTTGTGAAGTTGCAGTTTTGTCGCCATTTGTAGTGTAAGTATCAGTAAATATTCTGTTTATAGTAAGAGCTTAAAAAATAGAAACATCGTTGCTTTCTTATTATTTTATTATTATTTATTCCAATTTATTTTCTTTTGCTAACTTTATACAGTTAACAAATATTTTGTACAGATTGCATGAGCAAGAACGAAATGATTTTGCCTAGTGATACCAAAAGTTCTTAATTCCAGCAATAATATGTGGTAAATCATAATTTAAGTAGTTAATAACGAAAAGGGCCACACAACAATCGCTATAAATGTATCTAAATATTTTGTAGACAATAATTTGCATTACCTTAGTTTATGAACTAATACTTAAAGAAATGATTCCTCGATTAAAGAATTCATTACTTTTAGTTTTTAGTTCATTTTGATAGGGAAGGAATTAAAAACGAACGAATTTATTTCTTCTTATTAGAACAAATGCCTTTATTTTAATAATGACATCACTATTCCTATTTAACACTTTGCCGACGACATATTTTACTTAAAAAATTCGCTTACTAATTTCTTAGCTTAGAGCTTTACTTCAGCTTGCTTACTTAACACTTACCTTAAATCTTTATTTTTCAACTAGCTTACTCAACTCTTAACTTAGAGCATTACTTTAACTTGGTTGATTTTATAGCACATAAAATCAACATACAGACATGTTTCAATGATAGCTGCAAATAATATACGTGGTACATGTCGTCGGAAAAGTGTCGAATATGTTTCTAAAAATGATTATCTTGATCTTGTAATGATTCCCAAAGTTTTAAAAATCATTTTAACGAAAAAGGCCTTTTAAATAAATAAATTTACTGGCGTTTATCGAAATTCACTTAATTATTATAAACATATAGATAAAATATGCTCAAACCAAACTTTAATTTACTACGTTAATACAGTTTTTGTTTTATTTATAGACCGTAAAAAAGATTTAAATTTTTGTAAAAAAAACAATTTAATTGTAAAGCTAAACCTTTTTTATTTTAATTAGTCGTTTCGTGGATCCACTTATGTCGGGATACAGCTGTATACAGATTGATGTATTCTCTGGAGTACAAAAGCCTTCCAGCTCTAAATCTCCGTATACAGCTGGAGACTCTATTGTTTTTTAACCAATCTTTTACTGGTGTCTCAACAATGCGCTTTTGCAATAATAGTATAACAATAGCCAATACAGTGTTTTTCGGATTGTACATTCCTTATTGATTCCTTTTAAAGAGGTATTGAATAGTTTGAAATACTAGCGGCAAATAGTTAGTGATGTGTTCAAAGAAACAATGGAATTAACGTTTCTGAAAAGGAGGAGTAAAGGTAGCTATTAAAAGGTTCTCTCAAAAACTAGCAGCAGATATTGTATGTGTGAATAAGCTTAAAGGGACTTGGTACCTTTCAAATGCCAAAAATCGATGAAAACATCGATTTTTCAATTTTTAGCTCAAAATGTACCTTGATATCTCTGGTATAACTGTGCGAAGTTTTGAAACAATCTGATTGAAAAAATAGTATAATTTAGATTAAACATATTTATTTTATTTTATATTAGATATTGAAATTAAGTAACAAAATAAATTTTACAAAATATGTTAAATTTTCTATTGTACATTTCATATACTTTTACTTTATTTATCTTATATATTTCATTTATTTTTAAATATGTTTAATATATGTTTCATTCAAAGAGCAGTCAGATGAAGATTTTCAAATTTTTCGCAATTTCGGACTCAGACAAACTTTTTATAAAAGCTTATATTTTTGTTAAATGCTTTCAGATTAAAATGTATTATGCTTTATTTTAAAGGTGTATATCTATACATTATATGACAAATTATTACAAAAATTAGACATTTTGATATTTTTTACTGATTATTATTCTTTAAATAGCGTTTTCTCAGTTTGGGATTTTTCATGAAACCATGGTCTTTAAAACTACAAAACTTTAACAGATATTTATTAAACAACTTGAATTTTGGTGTGTTTGTTTTTTATAATGTGCTTGATAAAATTAGGGATCCATTTCTTAATATTTTGAATAAAAAAATATTATAATAGAAAATGTAGCAGAAATCATGTTTTTTTTACCTATTTTCCATAGATGTATGCTTTTTAATTTTTTTCTCAAAAACTAATTTGTTTATTTCAAAATAGATCCCTAAAGGTGTTACATATATTCTTATGAGCCTGAAAAAAAATTTTGGTGTCAAAATAATGATAATTGTGAAAGAAGAAGTAATTTTAAAATCTTTGAAATTTTTTAAAAAAATTTAATTTTTAAAACTTTTATCAAATTAAGCCCTTTTTTTCATGGTAAAAGTACTTTGTTTAATAGTAACTGTTAATAATATACACAAAAGATAAGTTTAAAAACTTAAATAAAAAAAATGGTCAAAAGGTGCCGAGTCCCCTTAAACAAAATTATATAAATATCGAAGTTAAGACGAAATATCGTGCGTGCCCTATCTTGGTATTGAGAATTGATTACTAAAAGGAATAGGCAAAGGTAAATGAGACGTTAGATGTGCTTTTAACGAAACAAATGTGCAAAATTAGGTTCGAATTTCTTAATACGAAAATAACTTACACACTCGGATAACTTTCGTTGTCATGAATGCATATGAACACAAATTAATACTAGAATTTTTAAAAAAAAACCGTCTGTAATTGTTATAATACAAAAACAAAAATTTGTATTTCAAAATAATATTAAAAGTATGATGTTACTTATTCTCAATCAGTCTTACCAATACCTATTATTTACGTGTTGGTAGGATCTCCTTTATTTAAATTTTTTTACTTGATTTTAATTCGTATTTAAATGATACAACGCAATGTTAAAAGGAATCTTACTGTATTGTATGATCTTAAATATAGTGACTTTCTATGTTGGTAGGCATGTGTCAGATGGAACATGTGTGGAAATGCTAAAATAGAGAAATTTAAAATATGGACATTTATTAATTTTAAGTTAAATACATCGTAACCAAAAAATCATTTATTTGTATTTAATCAAAAACGTGATTTCATGGAGTTTGAGCTTGAGAGATTGATACAAAAACTATAAATGTATTTTGCCGTGTTGAATATAATGTTCTAATGCAGTTTGATGAAAAATGACAAGAATGTCGTATTACTTCTATACCTTTTGAAAAATGTTGTTCTTTTCCTTCATATCATTTATATCATTTAATGATTATGATCTTAGTTAAATTTTTAAATGGAAATAATTTGTCACGCACTGTATAATTCTTTTTTCTATGAACCCCTCCCCTTTATACAGGTATTTACTAGTTGTAAGTAGTTTCCATTAAGCAATCGGACTCTATTCTTGTAATTGCAATGTAAGAGGGAGAGTTAAAAAGTATTTGTTTTTGACAACTAGATGGCATTTTCAGGAAAATTTAGTGTTATTTTTGTGTTTTGCCAGCTATTAAACAGCGTCAAAAATTGATACTGATTTATTAGTTAGTTTTCATTTGGAATCCATTTGCTAACAAATAAAAATTTGACTGGAGCCGCACTGAGTAGCTATAGTCGATGAGAGAGAAGACTTGAATTTCTAATTATACTACAGAATCCAAGCAATATCTAAAACAAAGGTTTGCTTCTGGTGAATCTGCTCTAAAGAAAGCGAAGATGATCTCATCGGCTGTAACAGTTTTGGGAATGATTTGCTTGGATAGGGAATGTGAAGTGTGTCATACTCAATGACTTCTTAGAAAAAGGAAAGAAGATCAATGAACAATGCCACAGTGAGTTTCTCCATTCCCACTTCTCATTCCTAACACGGATGCTTTTTCCGACCTCGTAGCAATTGAAAATAAGTAATACTATGAAATAAATGTTCCTTGGTCTGTACAAAAGATGCATTCGAAAATTATGCTTAAATTGAAATGACATTTTGTGAAGTTTACGGGTTGTTTTTCGCTAAATTTGGGAGCTTTTTGGTAATTTGAGTAGCATAAAATTACTATTTCTCCCAAACCCAAATGAAACGTGATTAGATGAATAAGATGAAGATAAGAAATGAAGTGAATTAAGTTAATGATATTAATATATGAGCGGAATAGAAGGGAAAGAGATGGCAAATAGAGGATTGATGGATTTTATCATCGTCGCACTAGAAGCAACACAAAAGCTATGGTATACAGACCTCATAATTTTGAGCCTCCGCCACGTGACGAGGACGACACCTGAGCTGGCGCCCTCTCTCTTAATATCTCCATCACACCCTCAGGAGGACTTTGAGCATCATCATATTTAACGTGCATCAGTCCCGGCTACACGGCGGGTCTTTAATGCCATCAAGGCTTGAACCCACGACTCAACGAAATCCGCCGGACGCAAGTCCTCGGCCATGACGGTTAGGCTATCACGGCCACGGGAAAAAGAGGAAAACGACAAGATAACCGATATATGATATCGATTGTAAATTGGTTTAAATCATCGATAAATAGATATTTGTAAATTGGATTAAATCCTCGTAATTAAACGATGATTTTAGGTTATAATGACTCCAGTTAATAAAGTAATAAGATTCGAATTTTCTATTATCGAGAAGTGTTTGAATGGGAACGTGGGATTTCGTAAGCTTAAGGTTTATTATTAGAATAGAAACTATGATTGACTAAGTTAAGATAGATTCAAAACAGTGTGATCTTGCATATTCTTTGGTAAATAGAATGTTTTGTTCTATACGTATCTTCAATCGGAGGTTTTTGAACTTATTGACTATTTAGTTAGGCTTTAAGATAGTTGTAGAGTTCAATACGAGGGTCGTTCAGTAAGTCCTTACAATATCCAATGGCTGGGACTCGTAGCTTCAAAAATGGTTTGTTTTTAGTAAGCATCAGGACTCATAAGACAGCCGTCTAAGTCTCAGTTATTTCCTCCGCATGGTTTCTTTTTAAATGTCGAGTGAAACAAGGAACTTGTGTTTATTTAAAAAGTGGAAAAAAGCGAGTTTCGAGCGGTGATTAAACATTTATATTTAAAAGTCTTAACACCGAAAGAGATCAATGCTGAGCTTGATGAAGTTATGGCACATTTGTTCCTGTATTTTCAACTGTTTACAATTAGGTAAATGAGTTTAAGATGAAAGTCGTTTGGGATGTTCAGTGGACTCCAGGTATGATTGAAAAAATCCGCGATATGGTTTTGATTAATCGACAAATCAAAAGGTAAGAAATAGTTGAGCTCACTGGTACATCGAAAGGTGCAGTATTTTCAATTTTGCACGAAACATTGGGTGTAAAAAAATCTCGGCAAGATAGATGCTGCGTTTTCTCTCAGTGAAAAATAAGCGCATTCGTGTGGTCAACTCTGAGACTATTTTGACGCTTTTTCTTCACATTCCTGACGAGTTTCTGCATCGATACACTACTGGAAACATCGTAAAAGCACTATTACACTCCAGAGAAAAAGTAAAAATAGTGGTTTTTTGAAAGTGAACGGGCTCCGAAGAAAGTAAAAACAATGAAATCAGCCGGCAAGGTGATAGTCACGGTTTTTGGGATGTACACTGAATCATCTTCACCAATTACTTTCAAAGAGGAAAAACAATAACTGGAGTGTATTGCTAGTCGTTATTGCACTAGTTTAACAAAGAAATCAAGAAAAAGCGTCCTCATCGGAAAAAGAAAAATATCTTCTTCCATCAAGATAATGCACAGATGCACATCTATGCAGTGTCGATTACCAAAATCATGGAATTAAAGTTTAAATTATTACAATATATCCCGTATTCACCGTATTTGACTTCCAGTGATTTTTTCCCATTTGCAAACACAAAAAATGGCTTAGCGGACAACAGTTCACATCGAACGAATAGGTCCTCTCCCAAACAGATGCTTACTTTGAGGACCTTCCAAAATCTTACTTTTTAGAATGCTCTAAAAATTTGGAGAAACTCTTTGAAAAGAGTATAAAGCTAAAAGGAAATTACTTATGTAAGGAAAAATAAAAAAAAAAAATACCTAAAATAATTTATTTTTCTGTTCTGTTTCTAAGGACTAATTGAATGACCCTCATAATAGAGGATATATGTTACAAATTGACACACTGAAAAAACATTTAACTCCCGTATCTTGAAAAATGTAAACATAACTTCATTTTATATCGAGAGCAATTTAATGTTCACATCAAAATTTTGACAGATTTTACAATTTTACTAATCCCACTCTTGATTACATCATTCTTAGTAGAATTTTACCTCATTTCGTCACATCCGAAGCGAGATTTTTTCAGAAGGCGAAAATCAAACAAGCTTCGTTTAAACACAAGAGTGAATAATAATTTGAATCGAGTGACACATATGTGGATCAGAACACTATTATATGAGCTCCCTCTGATTAAATAAGCTTCTTGAGACGTTCTTTTTTCAAATTGGGTCACCCAGAGCTTTACGCAAATGAGATGCTTATAAAACTGTATTTGAACATGCATTCATGCTCGACATCTCAACGAGACACTGCTAATGACGACAGTGAAAAACATTCTAGTTAAGTTTTAGACTTCTATTTAAGAGTGGAGTTTAGACCCAAAACTTGGTGCGATTTTTAAAATTGTCAAATTAGCATTTTTTTTTTTTTTTTTTTTTGGATTGCCGTATATACGTCGATGAGTTTACCGTAACGAATCGCTGTGTAAACGAGGATTACCACATTTGGCAAATTTTCGCCAAACTTTTCCGTCGTCAATTGGTGGGACTAAACTGCATTCCAACCGAATGTTCCTTAATATACTCAGTACGACAGAGGAAGTATATTGATAGTAGTAATTCTCTAAATAATGCGCAGAAAGTCCCACAACAGAAAAAAGACTTTCCTCTTTAGGAGGGAAGAACAACGGCCTAATCTACTGGAGTAAAAAGTGCTTTTAACTTACCTATTAGGAGATTATTTTCTAGACCAGTTGATAACAGTGGATGTTTGGGGAACCACAGATGGACAGTTCAAATCTGCCCACAACCAACGCACCAATCAACTTCCGTAAAATAGAAATAAGTATTTTAAAATTAAAATTACCTAGAGGAATTTTTATTTCATTTCGTAACACACTTTAAACAATGAATCTTCCAAAATCAATATTCTCTGAGCCTGATTTAAGACTATAAGATCGGAAAAAAATATTTTTAAGAAAAATTGTTGTTTTGCATCTAAATTTCGTGATAAAATTTATGCTGTTTGACAACTATTTTATTTCTCAAGAAATAAGTAGATTTATGATATGATAGGTTTTTATTAAAGTTTGATACGTAATTCTACAATTTGAAAAATAGACTATTTTTGTTTGAATGCTACATATGCTTTTCTATTTTACTAGATATTTTTATTACTATATTCTGAATTGCTATCAAGATATATCAACTTAAGAAATGATTTTCTTATTTCATGTTCATTAACTTTTTTTTATATTAGACATGTTTATTGTGACATAACACAAATATCAGTGCAACAAAAAACGAGTTGCTTAGAAACGATGGAAAATACAAAACAAAATTCGTACATTTATCGAATTTTCTATTAGTTAAACAGTTTCATATAATTTAGTGCATATGACATTAATTTATCACGAAATCTTAAGCAAAGAGAGGAAAATCGCATTTTCAGAGTGAACTTCACATATACCTTAGAATTTTCAAAGAATCTCGAAATAATCTACACTGATTTATTTTAAGAAGTCTGTAACATGTATGTTTTAATGTTTATTTTTAACTGAGAATCATGTAAGAATAAAATTCCGTCACTCAGACACTGCCATTTTAGAAATTCATATTAAGAATCTTTCGTATAGAAAATTTCTACCGTAAAGTCGTATTAACTCCCACATTTCACTTGTAATTACTTAATAATCTGTTTTTAAATAATAATTATTTAATTTTTTCATTTTTTTTATGTCAATGCAAGCATTTTTGGAATTTTTAATGAAATAACATCCTTTCTCAATCGCATTGCTTTGTGTATCCTTTATATATATCTCTCTCTAGCTTTTCGATCCGCTTACGAAAATTTCGTAATTTTTTGTCTGGTCGGTAGTTTTATAAAACGCTTAGGTAGTTAGACCTCGTTTAGCTCTTAGGGTACAACGAGGATCATTTTAGCACATAGTAAACGGAGGAAAGGGAATACGTGATCAAAAATATAAAATACTTGCTTAATTTTAAGTTACTTTTAAATTATAACGATTAATTTTTAATGAATAAATAAAAAATGCTTTAATTTTTTTTCCAATAATGTTGATGATTACAATCCATACATTTAGCTAGAGTGTTCACTGTTTCTATACGAATGAATACGATGCACGAAAACTAATATACCCCGAATTGACCAATGCGGAGTAAGCTACCAGCCCTAACACCTAACCAAATTTACAAAGAAAACATATGCGTATGTTTGGCGTATACTCTATATACACTTATAAGTATTGTGTATCATACTAATAATATACACATGTTCAAAAGTATTTTACCCAATTGTTATACATAAACGAGGTGATATTGTAAAGGTTAAATTATCTCTAAAATAACCAATATATCTGGATAAAATTTATCTTGCATATCAATTGGTACTAACGTACATAATGATGCAAATTACAACTATTAATATCAATTTGTTTGATTTCAGAAAAGTGTAGATTGAAGAGAGAAACCCGCAGTATCCAAAAGTTTTGATTATTATTATCCCAGGATATCATAAAGGTTTAATTATTACTAAAAATATTTGGGATAGAAATTTTTCACATATGATTCTTAATACTTTTCTATACAATCATTATCCAGAGTTATACATTTCTCCCAGGGGTTTCTTGACCCTTCGAAGGCTCTCATCGCAGAACTAAATAGAGTGAGTTTTTATCTTCTCCATTCTGCTGGTTACTTTCATATACGGGTTTGTGGAATCAAACGCATCAACATTAATAACTGTAATTTACAACAGTATGAGCATGTAAATAAATTAAACTGTAAAATAATTGTTTGTAATGCAAACAATTTAAATATCTTAATTAATTATTAGAAAAAATTAAACCTTAAATATACCTATATGTATACTCTTTCATTTTTAGTATCTATTTAGTTTTTTCGATAGGGTCAATGGGTTCATATAATATAAGGATTAATATCAAAACAATAAGAAAAATGTTGAATGGGAAGAAGAACATGAAATTCAGCAAAACAAAATGACCACGTTAAATCAAATCAACCTTAATCGGGGAAGAGTTAAACGACTCCTTACTATACTTTAATAACTGTTATATTTTACTGTCTACGAAAAAGAAAAAAAAAGTATTCGACATACAATATAAAGAAAAATTTGTTTTATATCAATAAGAACATAGAATTTTCTGCCATTAAAATGATAAAAACACCTTTAATATATATCGCCTTCACATACTATAACAATCAATATTTGTTGAAAAACAGCTGATTATATCGACGCATAAGATTTCAACTTCCTCTGGAGTTCAACGAGAAATCACACAAAATAATTCACTTCACCCATCTGTGATCCTAGCAGCATGACGTTCAGACGGAGTCCTCAGGGTAAAATTTTTTTCCTATTTAGTTTTCTCAATCTTTGGATAATCCAGTCCGATTTGAATCATAATTTTCTGTTAAAACAATACCTGGAATAGTCAAAGTTAATTCTTTTTTTCTAACAACACTTCTTGCGTCTCTTTTTAAGTTATTAGCACTATAAAATCCATCATCTAATTTGAATTTTAAGAGATGTTGCCAAATTAGCTTGGTACTTTATGGTACATCTAAAATTCAAGGAAATCTCGATTTCCGAATGCTTACGATGGTCTGTATCTTGGATTTCTAATGTCATTGATTTACTTTCTGTAAGTAAACTATCGTGTTAGATTTTTTGATACCTATTGAATTCTCATCCCATTACTTATTATTATCATCGATTTCATTGCTATGTATATAATCAGTACAATAAAAGTTACATCAAGATTATTAAAGTTATATGAAGAGAGTGTTAGTGAGAGAAAGAGTTATGTATATGTATGGGATGTAAAATTCTGCCCAATTCATGATTATATATATATAGCAATACATTTGCTCGATTTGTGTAACTTATAGCCTATACATAATGGATGAAATTAACAACTTCGTTTTAGTTGACATGAATATCTCTAAAAGGTTTTAATCGATAAAATAATTTTAATTAAATATTAATAATAATGTATTATTATCAATAAAATAATAAAATAAATAACTAATTATAAAACTTTAATTATTTTTGTTAGTAGTAGTAGTAATAATAAATTTATTCATAGACTGTTAATAATCAACAATAAAACAACAATTATTTAATTAATAATCAATAAGAATAATAATAACATATAATACATAATATTAATCAATTAATGATTTATTTAACAAAATAATAATCCATAATAAATTATCATAAAATAATAATGTAATGAATAATAAAAAATCATAAAAAATTATAATGAAATAATAATATATTATGAATGAACTAAATAATAATTATTAACTAAATAAGAATTGAAATACTTTTAACTGGAATTGCTTACATACTTTAAAAGTTTCATCGTATTTTGACTGCTAAGAAAATTCATTTAAATTCATGTGTGTGTGAAATTTTCATTTCGAAAACATTACTCATTTATATTGTACGAGTATTTATTAGCTATTTAAATGTTGTGTTTTTCAGATTCGTTAGATTTTTATTTTTAAGAAATTGAATAAAATCGAAAATTTTAAAATTTTGTTATGTATTAGTGAGTGTAAAGTTATAAAGAATGTACAAAAAAAATACAGAGTAGAAGTGACGGGATATTATGAGTGGAATTAGCGCTCATATGAGAAACGATAAATTGTAAAGGGAAGTACTAAATTAAATTATATCATTAATAAAATACAAATTTAACATAAAATGACACTTTACACTTCGTTTTTCCTTCTCTCCCGTCGCCTAAAGTTTAGAAAAAGTACTTCAACATGCAATAATTCATGTCTCGAAGTACTTTTACAATCTTCAACTTCATTCGATCAAAATATGATGAAAATAAGTATCTTTTAAGTTTTCTCCTGCAATTTTTTTTCAGCTGAAAAAAGAATTAATATCTAAATTTATTCATTTCTACCTTTTTTTGTAAGAAAAAAGAAAAATAGTTAATGTTTTCTTAACCTCGTTGCTTCTTTCTTCTATTCCCCCCCCCCTTTTTTTTTCGTTTCTGTTGATAAATCTGTTTTGTTTCTGTATATGAACATTTTCAAAAAAGAACATTGATTTTTTTTCCCGAGAAAAATTCTAAACTTGATTTAGACGAAATGAAAACTGAAAACATGAAAGCGTAATTGAAAATACTTATCAACTGATAAAAATTGACAATTAATTGTTTTTACTAGCAACAAATCAATGATATTGTACAACATAAAAACGATTTTTGTGCGATATTTTTGGTTTTCCGGTGTATAATGGATAGATAAAAAAAAAAAAAGAAGATAATAGTTGAAGAGATAGCGAATTTTCTGTTTTCTCCCTCAGAAATTCAGATGAATGAAGCATTTCAAAATATATTGCTTTCATTTCATTAAGATATGAAGAGATATTGACGACCTCGTACATTTTTTTAAGACAACTGCATGAAAAAAATCTCTAAAGGTATGTAATTCTCATTCCATAAAAGAAAATGTACACATCGTAATTATTTTTTTTTTTTTCAAAATTTTATTGCTTTGATCAAAAGGAATTAAATATCCTGCTCTGATTCTATAACTTACTTCAGTTGTGTGTTATTGTCCACTTAATTTAATCTTGTTACTTATTTAAATAATCTATTTTTTAAGTTCTATTTTTTATCCGAGTATGAGGAGATTTAATTAAATGCAATATAATTCTATTGTTTCATTACGATTTCGCAATACTTAAATTGTTGTTTTGTTTTTAATATATTAATTACATTCAATAAATTAATAGGTATTAATATATCGAATCAAAGAATATCTTGTTATTTTCATATAAATGTAATATAAATTATATATCTTACTATATATCAACATAATTTGTGCCTGAACCTATCCACTGAAACAAAAGCAATATTACAAAGAAAAACTATTATTAAAAATGAAAAATAAAAACAATATCAAATTTGGAAACATATGAAAAATAGGTGGTATTCATTTTAAGCAATTTAAATTTGTACAAAATCAACAAGATCATTTTTCACAATGAAAGTCATTGGAACATTTAATTTTATCTAGAATATTATTTTTTTATTAAGAGTAATATAAAACAAAATTATATCTAAAATTATAACTTGTTGGTATAACTGATTTTAAAATATTCTTAAGACTATGAACTAGTTTCTTTCATGACGATATCTCATACATCACATAATTTTAAAAATTAATTCTCAAGTGCATTTAGAATATTATTTACTGATATAATGAAAATTTATTCAACTAATGGTGTTTAACTAACAAAAAAACAAATACTACTGAATAATAATTTAATTTATTTCAAATTTTATGTGTTTTGTTTTTGCTTTTGATTAACAAAAATAAATTTCTATTTACTGCAATTCAGCTCTCAGCAAATATCTCAAATATTTACAAAATCACTTTTGCTACAACCGAGCTCAACAATTTCTGTATGCTTTCGCTTGATTTGAGAAATTACCATTTTTAGCTGAAATTACCTTTATAAAAATTATTTTGAGTATAATAGTTTTCATAAATAAGCCTTAGATTTAAAATAAATATGCATTATAAGTAATATTACCCCCAATTTAATTTCTGGAGTTTATTTGTAAAAAATATAAAGTAATTACTGTATCACCTCTTGTAAAGGATACTTCAGAAAGAGGGACATCTATATTTAAGGGACAATTCTGTAGGTCCCGGTCCTTTTGAAAATAGAGATGTATTTACCTCTTGTTAAGGAACACCCCTATTTAAGTTAATAGTAACTTTCGAAGAAATTTTTTGAAATAATTTAAATTTTGCCAACAGATGCATATTATATATATATATATATATATATATATATGAATATAACCTTATAGTGAGAGCAGACCATTATTTTGATAATATAGCTCTTCCGAAGGAAATTATGGTAATTCAAATTCTGAAAACTGAAATTTTCTTTCAAGTCGTTGTAATTTTCCATTTATTGCAATATAAAAAGTCTTCTACTCAATATAAAATATCAAGAATAATCTATTATATCTATAAGTACTTGATATATATATATTATGTGTGGATGTAAATTTTCAAGTCCATTGATGTATATCATTTTCAGATATTGTTTCTCAGTAATGAAAAAAGTAAAAAAAATTGTTTATATATTCTTTTTGGTCAGAGAAATTCATGATCGTGTAATATTAAAATAGCTATAAAATTCAGTACCTAAATAAAATAGAAACAAATTCTAACAGAATTTTAAAGATCAAAAAATAGAATTTTAAAATGGAATCAAAAATTCAAAAAATTGATATTTGGACCAAAAATTGTATTTTAAAGGTGGACTAAGGGACAGAAGGTTTCGGGGTGTCACTTATTGGAGATATTACAGTAGAAGTAAAATACAAATACGATTACTCTTATAGGATAGAAAAGAATCGAATAAAATGAATTATAAAAATACATAAAATTGTTCTATGGAAAATTTTGCAAACAAAAATTAAGCCACCAACGGTGTTCCCTTTTTATATAATAATTATCCAATTATTATATTAAACGTTAGAATTAAAGCAAACGATAAAATATTGAAGTGAACAATAATATTCTTTTCAGATATTAAAGTTCAAGCAAACGATAATTTTTTAAATTGATTTTATTTTAAGCCAAATACAATCTTTGATGACGTAAAATAAAAATAAGCAAGTCACGTGCATTTCACACTTCATTATGAAAAGTGGTCAACTACATTTTACAGTTGACTAAAACAATAGCTCTTGTGGTGACTAATACGCTTAAAACTGCCAAAAAGAGGCATGTTCAAAATCTATAAAATATTATTACTTATGTAGCATAACAATATTTTGGTTAAACGTGTCATAGAATTTTTGAAATGAACGTACTTGAATATTTAGTACTGAATAGGAAATCGTCGCGAATCAATGCCGAGAATAAAAAAAATTGACGTTATACAAAAATCAGTCATTGTTTGAAATCACTTTGTCATTTGCCTCATTGCATTCATCTCATCATTTCCTAAAAACGTGAGGAATCAAGTAACTTTTTGAATGAGCCGTTCAAACAGACTTAGTAAGAAGAAGAGCTAGTTGTTCAATCAGAGGTATTAAAAAAATATTTATTTTATTGATTAGTTTATCTTATTTGATGTGAATTTAACGAAAAATAAATATTTTTCAAAATAATATTTATTTTACCTCGCTCTTCATTTAATTTAATTCATTCTGCTTCAATATTCCAAAATAAATACTTAACGTTTATGTAAAAAAATTAGTATATTTTAAAACTAGTAATATCGTAATAGTTTGAGTGTTTCCCATGCAATAATTTTAAAAATAGAACCCAAATTATACTCATTATTATTATTATATATATACTGAAATATTTTACTCTGACTAAAATGATTGTTTGATTTAAATAATCATTCAATTCAGAAATATTAATATACTACAAAAATTTTTCGGAAAGAAGGTTGGTCAATAATAATTTTAATAAGTTCAATTTTATTTGAAATGGATAAAAAAGTTATAAAAAGTTTAACTAGTTGTAGGTTTTTCTAATAATTATTTCAATTATATAATACCATTAATTATATTTTCATGCTAACTTTTTAAATACGTATTGATCTTGGTGTACTTAGAAATATAAGCTTTTAAGTTTTCTTAATGCTAAAAAGAACAAACATTTCTCCGAATAGTCAACCAAATTAAAATGTTAATTGATAATTTATAACATAAATTTCCAAAATTTACTTGTTTTTATTACAAACTTTTAAATGTGTTGTTCTGTTTTATTATTCAGTGGAAAAAACACACATACGTATAAAGCTTTAATTCTTAAAAATTGAGTATAATTATAATTTTCATCCTAGCTGTTACTTTAAATATATTTTTAATATTATTTTTTGTTTCCTAAGCAATCAAACATTTCGATTTTTCCCGTTCTTCAAAAAGTTCTTGTTTATTATCCCTAATACTTCCTTTTTCATCTATAAATAAGAAAAGTCACACTAGTTTTAAATAGATCTGTTGTGATTGAAAATTCGCCAAGTACAAAGTTCACATTGCCAAATATAATCCAGCCACGAAAAACAATTATTAGTAGTCCAAAAATATTCTAATTGCTAAGGTTTCTATTACTCTTAGAATTGCCTCTAGAATTCTCAAAATTTACACATTCAATAACAAAAATTATGAAAGCAGTATTGTTTGAATTTGGAAAAAAGCTTTTTTTTATTGATATAAAAGTGTTTATAATGTTAACCAGTTTTATATGAAGATAAGAAAAATATTGTTAAGATGGAGCTTACTTTAAAATTTTGATTTTGCTAGCTACGAACATTTTAATGATGATTTTTGAGTAGACAATTCTATATTCAAAAGGAAATCTTTCAAATAAGTAAAATGTAGAAGATACCTGTTTCTTAAATATCCTTATATGTATTTCAATGATTAGAATATTCATTGAATTAAAATATTATTCCTATATACATGGTAAATTTATCACTAGGGGAAGAATCTAAAAATATTTTTTAAATTATTTTATTATACTTTTAACAGAAATGAACACTTGAAATAAAACAAACTTTATAACGTTTATATGAACTGAAAGTGTATATTTTCCAAAAGTATCATGTATATTAATGGAAAAAATTGTAAAAACATTTTGAAAAAAGTGCAATTACGAGCTTTGATGACTCATAATTTCTACTTTTTTGGAACAATAAAATAAAATTTTACGTCAATAAAATGAGAGGGATTTAATGAAGTATATAATGCAATTACTTTTATAAAGTAATTTTTTGTAGCGGTATATCAAGAAGAGAAAATTGAAACTCATATAAAAAGTGAGATGTACAAAACTTCTCTCCGTATCAATTAATACTTAATTTGGAAATTTTTAATTTCAATTACGGCCTGTTGATGCCTTCCCATGAAGTGAGCCAAATTTTTGAATTCTGCAACAAATTAAACCAATATTGAATAAGTGATTTTATTAATTTGGTTTTGTTTTCCGGTTGCTTCTATCTCCAACAAGTTTTCTTAAATGGCTGTAAATAATTTCGATAGGATTAAGGTTAGAGTCATTGCTAGGTAAATCCAGCAGGGTAATATGATTATCTTCAAATCACCATTAATACATAATACCAACAGGACATGGATCCAAATCTTGTAAAAAAATGAAGTATAATCCTCAAAAAATCATGTGTGTAAGCTTACAATTTTGTCTGATGAATTTCATTTATGTATTTTTAGCACATTTAAATCCCTATTAATCTCCCAAATTCTACCAATGCTTTTAACTAGTCTCAGAACATAATCGTAGTGGATGTTTAACGACAGCAAGATACAAACCTCTCTTTTTCTCTACTCTGGATCTTCTCCTCACCTATTTTATGCCATCACTATCAAACAGGCTGATTATGATCTCATTACACCAATTGCTACTCATTATACCCCTTACAACCCATAATTATTCATTTCATTATTTTCTCATTAACCTGTTGTCCATTTAATATATATGTTTTGGTCCAGTTAAATATTTTTAATCTTTTTTTGAGATATAAGAATTGGCATTTTTCGTGAATTCTATCAAGAAAACCAGTTTCCAGCAATCTGAGTCAATCAGACCTTGCACTCAACTTTCCGTTGTATTTGCACTTTCATTTTGTATTCTTTGAGATGATTTTTCCCGTCATTTAAGCCCATTCTCTTGATTCTTCTTAAGTCATTTGCTGTTATGGGTACTTCTCTGCTAGTATGGTTTTAAATGCATTAAGTCTACTTATATGTTTGCAAAAATTTAGAAAAAGAAAAGCTTTATAATAAGAACTCATTAAATTGAAGAATGCAAAAAAATCAACCAACTTAACAGCAATAATCTAATACAATGGCAGAATTCTACCATAACATGCTTGACTCATTACCAAAAGAAAATGTCACCTGCATGGCTCTTTAAATAAGAGGTGCGCCTATTAAATTACGATACTGACGTTGTGAGACATTTGATTTTGATGCCATACATATTTACTTATTTTCACCTTCAATATACACCCCTCCCCTCTATTCATACAATGTTCTATGCGAATCTTTCATTGATCGAAACAGTGGTGGAAGTCTTCTTCTGTAAGCTCCTTCATGAATCCTGCCGCTTTCTCTTTCACAGCTGCATTGGATTCAAATTTTGTTCCTTTTAATACAGATTTCACCTTAAGAAATAGCATAACTCAAGATCCGGAAAATTTGGTGGATTATCTAACACTGGGATGCTAAACTTGGCTAGACACTTTACTAGAAAAATTACAAAACTAGAAAAATTACATTATGGATTAGAAAACTAGAAAAATTACA
>BMAW01104486.1:419004-478830 GCA_019974015.1 Nephila pilipes | reverse complement strand
CGGACCCATGTTGATACAGCTACGATATTTGGTAAGGACAAAACTTTTATTCAAAATTGCTTACATTTATAATTCTAATATTAATGTTAATTGAGTAGAAATGTTTTATCTCATTTCTAATCTCTTCGAAATTTGGAAACTGCGTTTAAGACCTGTGTATGGATTACTTCATCTTGTTTGAATGCGCTTTAACTGACCGATTCAAGTTTAATTACTACAAATTCCTAGAAAGTCATAATGGTATTTTGAAAACAATATGAAAATAACATAAAAAATTGTTTTTTTTTTTGCAAAGTTTTGCAAATAATAGATTCAGCCATCAAAAATGCTTTTTTTTAAATAATTAAATTATTCAATTAAATATTAGAATTAAAGCAAACTATAGAATATTGAAGTGGGTAATATTAATTTCATATACTAAAATTAAAACAAACGATTGATTATTAAGTTGAATATATTTTAAAGTAAATGTGATTAAAATTAAAATAAACGATAAATAGATAAAAAAAAATAAAAGTTCTATGTAAAGTTTTGCAAAGCCACCAAAGGTGCGCTTTTTTTATAATTACTATTAAATTACTCAATTAATTATGAAAAGTAAAGTAAAGGATGAAATATTGAGAAATGGACTACAGTAAATTTTTTCTACAATAAAATTAAAGGCTATGATAAAATTTTAAATTAAATATTATATCAGCTATATGTAATTAAAATTAAAGCAAACGACAAAAAATATATACATAGTTTACATATTAAAAAATTGAAAAGTGATCTGATGCACCTAAAAGCCTCACCCCTTGTGTAGCTAATTATAAAATTTAATATATTTTAAGCTAAATATAATTTAAATTAAAGCAAACAATAAATTATTCAACTGAATATATTTTAGCTAAATATAATTATTGATACCATAAAAGGAAAATAAACAAGCCACGTGCATTTCACACTCTATTTCGATATGTCGTCAGGTGATCAATTTATACATTACCTAAAGCAATAGCTCCTTTGGTGTCTAAAATGGGAAGAACTTGATTTTGTCGAACGAACCGAAAATTACCAGTACTTTGAAAGAACATATTCGTGTAGTTTTTCAAATGTATTCGTTAAGACCAAATCTTTGTTACTTGAAATTACTTAGATTTATAATTCCTACGTGTCACTGCTGATTATACACGAATGCTTCTACATCCATTGTCAACAAGTCTTCTTTACTGCTCAATATTAAGAATTTAAAAATCTAATTTGCTTGGAATTCGAAAAAAATGGCTTTTTTTTTAGTTCAAAACAAAAACTTATATAATGAAAAAATAACGTTGATTAATTTTGAACCAAATGGATGTATATATTTTTAAATTATATGCTATCTAACTATATCATTTAATATGCATAAATGCTCACACGAAAGGCTTACATCATTAACTATTCCGTATTTTTTTTCAAATGTCTAATTACTTAATTGTATTTTCTCTGCATGAAAAACCTCTGACAATCAATTGAAAAGGTGGTATTACAAATCTTTAATTACTTAAAATTTGAATAATTCATATTTGATGATTCTTTGTTATTGCTTTACTATAATAAATATGTAAAGCTCGCTAATTATTGTTCGATTCGCTTTCCATTAAAAAGTTTAATAATATGGTCACTAAATTAAACAATAAAATGAAGAAGATAGATGATAAACAAATTATTCTTTGTGCAGTTAGGAATGTATAAAGTTTTATCTCCCTATAAAATACAAAAAAAAAAAAAAAAAAAAAAAAAAAAAACCATATATCGCAAGTAAAAACAGTTTGAAAGAAGCTTCCATTGAAGCATGAAATAACAGACTAAAAGCTCACAAAAAGCTTAGTGAAATCTATGCCACAACGTCTTGAAGAAGTCATTAAAGCTAAAGGACTTCTCACAAAGTATTAATTTGCATGATTTCTCTGATTTTTTTTTAATTCTAGAATACTAATGAAGTGTGCAAATGTTTTTGCGTTAAATTTTCTGTATACCTATCTATCAAAATATTAAAACAATTGATTATTTTTATTTTATTTTTGCTCTTATGTTACTATAATACATTACATTAATATATTACGTTGTTTTGTACTTAAATCTTTTACTTAATTTAATTATAATTTAAGAAAATGAAATGTGTACAATTAATTATATTGCCAACTGTAAATTTTGTAATTTCTATTTTTCATTAATTCCAAAGGAAACTATTTGCGATAGTAAACAATATTTAATCTTTATGAATATGAATCATGAATTTTTAATGAATGAATTTGTATGAATATATTCATATTCATACAAATTAAGCAATTAGTTGTCATTTTTACAAATGTTAAAAATTGTAAGTGAGGGGAACTTGATTAAACACTTAAGGGACTATGGTTTTAGGTGGGCCCTTTTGGAGTACCAGATAACTTTTCAATTTTGTAGCCACCTAAGGGGCTATTGTTATAGGTAGGCTATAAATTGGCGTACCAGATCACTTTTCAATATATTATCGTTTGTTTCAATATTAATTACATTTAGCTTAAATATATTCAATGAAATAATTTATCGTTTGCATTTATTTTAATTACATAAGCTGATATAATATTCAATTTAATAATTATTTAACATTTGCTTTAATTTTAATTACATTTAATTTAAAAATATTCAATTTAATAATTTATCGTTTCCTCTAATTTTAATATCGGAAAAGTGTACTGTTTCTATTTCGCGATATTTCATCGTTTACTTTAATTCATATATTTAATTTAGTAATTTAATAATAAGTACACCTTGGGTGGCTAAATCTGTTCTTTGCAAAACTTTGCATAGAAATTTTTTATTTTCTTCCCTTTATGGTAATTTTGCAGTTATTAATTTCTCTCTCTAAGGGAATCTACATTCAATTAAGTTGTAATGGTGTCCTGTTATTTTATTCTCCCATCATCTTAAATCACTCACTTATAGTGTCTAACTTTAATTCTAAGAAAATATATATCAAATTTCAATCATTTAAAGCATTCACAAATTAGAAATCTAATTTATTTATGCTTAAAAGAAATGCACTTTATAAGTTTACGATTTCTCAACAATTTTATAACAAGTGTAACGAAAATATTAAATATCAAGCTTACCCCGATACTTGGGTCCGAGCAAAATGTTTACATAGTAAGAGCGGAAGTTTGACTTTTATTGGGTCGAGTGGGATTTTTGTTCCAGGAATATCAAATTAGATTTCACCCACGCACAAATATATTACGTGGATTATTCAATTCCTTCTCACTCCTGCTTCCCTGTCGTAATTTCGGCATATCTTATGAGTCCGTTTTCTGTTATCCTTTCATTACTCTTCTTTAGTCTAATTGCGAATTCATTTTTTTATTTTATTGGTTCCAGTTTTTATTTTTGGTAATTAAAATTAATTTTTGAGTCTTCAATGTAATTAATAGAAGAAAGCGAATAGTCTATTATTACAAAGTTGAGTCTTTCCAAACTATATATAAAAACATTTAATCAAAATCATTATTAATGAAGAATCATCTGTACTCTTAAGTTCAGAAATGAACACATTCGATCAAAATGCAAGTAAAAATCATCCTCGGATTTTTTTTTTTTTTTTTTTTTTTTTTTGTCATCAGCCTCACGATTCTTTCGGTTACACTCAAACTTTTTCACAAAAATTTGAACAACATCTTACATAACTTTAAAACGATGTCTACCGAGCACCTTTCGAATTTGCTGAAATTTCGTTGCATTCATGAATACAGATGGATAACGACACAGCTTCGCTTGTGTTTGAGAAATATGGCTCACTTCTCTCGTGCATATGTATGAGCAGCTGCACTTTGAAAATACCCGTCCTTGAGTTTACTTAAATCATGAAAGATGACAGGTCCTAGGCAGAGCATGGAGTGCCAAGAGTTTACCTTCATTTTTTTTTATCTTGCCATTGACGCTGGCGAAAATGTGACATCAGCTTTTTTTCGCTTTCATGTTCTTCGTAGTTCAACACCACAATGACAGGTACTCCTATCGTTTGTTTCTATACGGAACTCTGTTACGTGTTCATTAGGTAGAATCAATGACAATTTAAACGATAATTTAAGGCATATCTACATAGGTTTCAAAAGTAAATGTTTGTTAAAAACTAATTATTATTAGTTAAATTTATATTTATTTTTGCCACTAAATCTAATTTTTGATAAAATATTAATATAAATATCATGATAGTAGGTAATCAATTTAATTACACGCGAATACATAATTTTTTTCTGTATTTAAAAGAAATATACAATAGAATAATAACTTAATTTGTATTTAATATGATCAAAATGCAAAACAAGTTAGTTTTTAAAGAGAACAACAGTATTTTATTGATCATTTTTCTGAGTAAATAATTTGTATAAAAATTCGTATTATTGATCTATTAAGTGACAAGATAATTTTTCTCATATATTTTCTCTATAAAAACGTGTGTTAATTTCTTTCATTTAGTTACCGCATTCATATTTCGTTTATATATAAATATAGAGACTACAGTTTAAAAGATGGTTAAATTTCAATTTGTAATGCAGATTTTAATTTTTATTTACTGAAAATGTGCCATGTTTTTTCTACCTGTTTATTTATTTGTACATTTTATAACATTTCCAATACCTTTTTCGTCTTGTACAAATGAAATTGTATCTTACTTCATAAGCCAATAAGTAATAATAAAGTGTCAAAAATATTAAAATTTAAATGAATTTATTGCTATGTATTTCATGAATTCTCCTCATTTTTATAAAAGGATGAGTATTAAAATTTGAAGTAATAAATAATAACAATACTTCAAAAGAATTAAGTTTTAGATTTATTTATTGGTATTTTTTCGTTGAGTTTTCTTTAGCATCTACATTTAAGGGGAGAGTGTAAATATTTTTACCATCCTCGTACATTAAAATTTTAAACAATGTAATATTACCTGTTATATTGATTGCAAATATATTAAATATATCAATATTGAATTATATTCATCTGATATACAATATTGACTTAAATATTGATTTAAATACTTAAATACTAAGGGTACATAACTATATGTTTGCTTAAGCTCGTTGAAAAAGTTGTTTAATTTATAAAATGTCAATATTTAATTAACAATTTAACTTTTTATTTGTATTCTATATTCTTACCGCTTCATTTACATCGCACTCCGATTTTTAGATGCTATTTTTAAGATAGAAAAGTATAACTTTTAAATGTCTTATAAAATATACAATTTTGTGATACATTGAAATAATATTTTCCTTTTCATTTAAGAATTTTATTTTGTAAACAATTTATTGACATAAAAAGGTGTTTTGTAGTTAACTTTGATTAAATCATAAGTTTCATTAAGAAACTAAGATTTTTAGATGGCATCAAGCAGTATTGGAACATTTCGGAAAAAAGGAAACGATACACTTTCGTTATAAAGAATCAATGGAATTTATGAAAAGTTATTTTAATCAAAAATTTAATATTTTGTCGGAATGTGATTTATATATTTTATAAAATGATATTCATCCAAAGTCTAGAAACATACATCATGCAATACGTATATAAAATTAATAAGAAATGTTTAATCTCTGAAATAAACAATCCATCAAACATTTTAATTTGGCTACTTTAAATAATGTAAGAAATATAAAACTTTTTTGAAGATATGAAATGTAGAAATTACTACTTTTTTACTTAGAGAACTAATGGTTGTAGTAGGTAATTGGCACAACAAATTTTCTTAGTTAAGTAATTATTTAAAATTATTTAAGAAGACGAATATAAATATCAGCAATACCCTTTCTGTAATTTGAATGAATACATTACAAATGAGGTTTAATCTTTATTTTTCTTCCTGCGTTATACAAAAATAAAATTATTGTCTCATGGGAAATATTTTGATACAGTAATCGAATTCATTTAAATACTGTCGAACACCCTTCTCAGATATTAATTTTAAGCCATGATGATAACATTAGTAATTACTCACGAGCAATACGATCTATCGAATCAAATTGATTGACCGGATTAAAACGATGTTATTTTAAAAGCTTTGGCATTATCAGGAAATTCACAGTTCTACAGGGAAAACAGTTATTTTAAAATTTAAGAATGTAGGTAAAATAGAAAAAAATTACTGTTTAAAGTATAAATACTTCTGTTATGGCCATGTACAGTTAAGTTTTTAAATTTTTGAGAATTTCTATTTCTTTCTCATTCAATGGTAAATATTGTAACATATTAAAAAGCAATACGTCTCCCATGGAATAAGCTTCACCTGTAATTGAAGCTTTTGTATTTACTTTTATAAACATTTATCTTTTTTATTTCAAGATTATTTCATTCTTGATTATGTATTTAGATATTAAACATACTTGGTTCAACTTCAGATTTTTTTCTTAAATTTAACTTTGTTTTTCAAATGGAAGAGTAGATTTTTGAGATATGAGGCTAACAACAACCAAAAATATAATTGTTTTCTATCTAGATTTCATGTTTCCTCTTGAACTGAAGAAATTTTCCAGACGTAGAAAGTGAACGTATGATCATTATTTTGCAATGCTTAGTTCCATTTCATTCCATTTTTCTCGGATTTTCCGTTCCCTCTCCCATTTTTATCCTTGTTCTAATTATCCTTGTTCTAATGTTTCACTTTCTGCGTTCCATGAAAATATGATTCATCTTACTTCCTGTCAAGATACATATGGTCAAAATATCGGAAAAAGCAAATCAGCGCTCTTCTTGGGATTAAGAAGTCTCGGGTAATGTTGAAATATCAGAGATACTATGGACTTGTAGCCAGGAAAAGGCATCTGTTTAAATAATGGTACAAATAAATTTTAGGCTTAATTGGTTTATTCAGCTTCAAGTATCTGTGCATTAAAGCATACCGCGTGCTCTCCAAGTTCTCTTATTTTTCATTTTGCTACCACAAATCGTGATGAATTTCCTCAAAAATATCACGTTTATAAGGTTTGCGTATATTTGCATTAAGTGAATTGGTCTTTCTCAGTTTAAATCAGGTCTAGAAATTTCGAATAGTTCTTGAAAATGAATCATTTCCGATTAAGAAATAATTAGAAATAGAACAAATAAGAAGCAGGAGAACATTTGAGGACTTGAACAAAAGTATTATAAGTTTGTGTTCGTTTGGAAAACCGACAATAATATGGCCTTCACATCGATAATAAGACTTATTTTCACTCTAAGTTTAATCAGAATTTTTTTTCTAAACCTAAAAATACCCCCTTTTCGATTAATTTTGATTTCTTCCATTATATAGTTCTTTTAATTTAATTCTTTTAAAATGTTTTGATTTTCAGTAATTTTAATTTTAGTAATTACATGTTGTGTAATCAAACTGAGTTTTTAAAATTAAATTTGATTTATTTATAAATTTATCCAAATTTAGACCTTATTTAATAAAGCTTTCTTCTGATGTAGTACAAGGCTATGAATCATAATATCGAAATTCTTCAGTAAAAAATTCTAAAAATAAATTTGGCTTTAATTCTACAAAGTACAGAAGAGCAACACTATAGCATACAGATTAATCAAGAATTTCCGTTTAGCTTCATTTTATTTTATTTTTTTTTTTTTTGCAAGGATTAATGGGATTTATGCAAGTCCTATTAACTGTAAGAGATTTTATTGTGCAAGTAAGATGTTTTATAAATGAAATGCTCTCTCTCATGATATGTTTGAATATATAGCTGTCTTCGACATTCCCATTAAAGTGCTGGAAATCCTAATTGCAATGTAGAGAGGGTACAAACTCTTTAACGATTCAAGAAACATTTTACCAAAAATCTGCGTGATATATACAAGAGAAAGCCTTTAATTGATTATAAACTTCTTCCCGTTGGTAATTCTTTAAATTCTTTCAATAACAATAATAATATAAGATATATAATTTCAATAATATAAGATACAAAGTAGGAAATTAAGAAAATACAAAAAAAGAATTCTAAATAATAAAAGAATTACATTGAGAAAAATGGATTTAATCATACAATTGAAACATTTATTTAGACGGAGTCCTCCCTTAAATCTTATTTTTAAGACATTTATGTCGAAATTTACTGAAAGTTGTAAGAATAAAGAACAAAATAATAAAGCAGTTTAGGACCTTAACATAAATATTAAATACGTAGCAAGTATTTCTAAATAGTAAAATTCTTTTTCATTTCATTTCTTTGTGCTTCCAATCTGTAATGCTAAAACGTTGAAACTTAAATTTATGAAGAATTATCGCAAGTTTTTGTGCCAAAAGTTAAATTTGTTGAAAACTTGTTGCCATCATTTTTAAATTACGAGTACTACATTTTTTTAAAAATGAATATTAATAAAATCCGGAGAGTGTTATTTATATGTATTTCATTCAAGTGGATTTACATTTTCTAATGTAAAATTCTTTGAAAATCATTAATTAATAAAAATTTATATTGTAAATGTTTATATTGTAAATGTTATCAACTAATTTTTGAGTTAAAGTGCAAGAATTTAATTTTCATATTTAAGTAATTCTTAGGGAATAGGAATTCACTAAGAATTATTTAAATATGCAAATTTTAATAAAAAATATTTTAATCAAAAATATTTCTACATCCATTAGTTCGAAATTTTATTTTCCTTCTCAGAAAAGTAGAAAAAAAAATTAAACATCAATAAAAGTATAGCGATTTTACCTCCTTAAGATTAATTTGGATTTCCATTTCACTCATAAAAAGCTGTTCTCTCCTTTATTTTTATTTACATATTCAGTTCAGTATTTCACCTGTAATTGTTTGAACCCTATCTTCCTTACATTTTAATATGCAGGCTTATTTTCGCAAGATTTAGCTACAACAGTTTCCAAAAATAAATATACCTTTGATAATCATACAATAACAAGATTCCACCTAAATTCAAGACGTTTTCTTGTTTTAGAAGTACACATTATCGGAACTTTACTGTTACGTGAAACAAACTCACATGAGTACAAAACTAACTTAATCCTGATTTTATTTAGTTGGAAGAAAATAGGAATAACAGTACCCATAAAAGAGTTTTTTTTAATCGTTTTCATCAGAATGTTCAGACATTATATTTTTCAATTTATATCTAGAAATGAATCTAGTTCTATTTTTATATTTCCGAGATTCTACTTTTTTTATTTTCTACCAGTACCTCTGTAAATCTTCACTTAAAATTCAACTTTTAGCAAATCTTTTGTTTTGATTATTTTTTTGCCCGAGTTTCTTTGAATTGATCCAAAAAGCTATAATTCCTTACTAGTTAAAAAAAATCAATCAATTAATACATACAATTCTATATCAGAAATTCAAATAAAACTACCTGCAAATCAATTATTAAAAATCATCACCCTAAATATATTACATTAACAATGTGTGCTTGAATATCAACATTTCTTTGTACAATTCATTAATAAATGATATTTTTCCTATGTACGAGTATGTTTATATATTTTATATAAATTTTCATGTGCAATTCAATAATATTTTGTTAAAGAGCTTTACCAGTTCCCATCGACTATAAAAGCTCAATAATACTATAGGTTTCTATTCCTTTGAGATATAAAAGTTGTTTATAACCAATAAAACATGTTGTTATTTCGCAACAGGAGGTTTTCATTTTGTTTTAAGATGTTATCTAACTATTTCTCCTCAATATTATCTTGGCTTTAAATATTTACGATGTTTAAGCGACTTGTGACCTAAACAAACCCTATGATATTAGCTATTATAGCTGTTTGCAAACTTCAAAACACACTCTAAAAATACTTAATGCATCTAATACAAGTGAAGATATTAACTATACATCGTTTAAATGCCACAAATTTATAAGACAGTTTGCGAATTTCTGTATTGCCTTGTACAAGAGCTCTAAAGTGTCGGGTCATTTCAAAAAGTACCCGTATTAAAAATAGGTATTTTTGTCCTTTGATCACTGCAATATTGAGCACTGAAGGTTTTCCTTTTATCTGAGAAGATATTTTTTTTAACTATGAGAGCCTTCGCATCCCAAAACGTCTTTGCCATAACTTTTTCTGCCTATGAGGCTGTCTTAGCAATCTTTGTTACAGATTCACTGAAAGCAATTCGTTGTTTGGATTGTTGCTTGGCTTCCGATGTATAATGATGAATCTAGTTCTTATCACAGTGACAACTCGACAAGGCACAAATCAAAATTAACCTTTGGAAATTTAAGCTTCATAGTGTTAAATTTGTTTTTAGACCTTTTAGGATAGCACACAATGATAACCCCATGTTGCCTTAGCAATGTCACCTGTCGCCAAAAACGGGACCTGTTGTACCACTCAAGTAATTACTTAAGACTGTCATTGCCCAATATTAATGATTAAGATCCAAAATTGAGACCTTTTTTTTTTCTGAAGTAAAAAGTTCCGATATTAATTTCATATGCTAATATCTTTCCTTCTGATTAACAAATAGAAAACTTCACATTTAAATATAACAGTATCCGATGATATAGCTAAAGCTCGTTAACCATTGTGCCACTGAGGCGACCGTCGGGTAAAACCGATTCCACGATTGAGGTTCCTTAAGATAGACGAATAAAAAAAGTACTGAAGGCGGAACGGGTTCAGGTATCAACGGAAGCTCTGGACGTCGGATTTTGTAATTCAATGAATGTTTTTAAAGTTTAATTTGATCAGATATTTTTACGTCAATGCGACAAATAAAATCTCGTTTAAAGGAAGCCATCTGTAGAATAAGAATTTTTTTTTCCAAGTCTTGTGAATGAATTCGAAGAACTTAACGAAAGTCGGGTGTTTTCATTTTTATTAATTTATTCTCATATTTAATTGAATCAAAGAGTACTTTATACTTAAATAAAATATGTTTTATATTTTATTTTACATAATTAACTCTCAAGTAGAGTTTCAGTTTTTAAAATGAAATGTGAAAATTTTGTATTTATTGAATATTTTGAATTTTAAGAACACAAGGTGATAAAGATATATATATATATATATATATATATACTTTAAACAGAATTTGCATAAATTTTTGGATATTTTACTATCCAAAAAAGGAATATAAATTAATTAGTTATTCTTTGAAGGAACTTTTTTGTAAAAAAAATATTAAATTTACAAAAGAAATTAGTTGGATAAATGGATAAATACAATAAGCAGTTATCTATCATTAACAAAAAAAATTATTCAGACTGGATTATTTTTCGATAATTTAGCGTATTTTTGTATTATTTTTTAATGGATTTTGTTATGTTACTTTTCTCAAAAGATTCCTTTTATACGAAATCCTCCTTGCGATTCAATTTTTTTCAAAAACTGCAAAATTAAAAAAAAAAGAGATTTTCTTTGATTTAAAGTAAAATAAATTTTTTCATGGATTTTTGTTGGTTATTTGGTTAAATTATTTAAAACTGTCGCTATTAAAAAAATGCATTTAAAGTTTAACAAAAAAATTACACTGAATATGTAGAATTTTCTTTTTCTTATTACCTGAGTTTGAAAACGTGTAAATTAAATTTTTTATTTAATATTTGAATATGAGTAGAATTTTCAATGAAAACATTGATTCAGTTTTTAGTCCCAGAGTGCGATGTAAATTAATATATGGAAAAAACAGCTAATTCTTTTATGTGAAATAAATTTAACAACTCTAAAAGTAATGCATATTTTTCAAACATTTATGTACGCAATATACACCAACTAAAAATTATTCACACTCACTACTCTTAGAGATTTCAATATTTTGAATTCCATATGACTTTAATGTAAGAGAGTTAGCTAATTTGAATAATTGTGAACTTGCATGAATTGGTTTGCACCAGACATCGCAATTTAAGCCACAATGAAGACAACAACACTTTGTAGGCTCTTTTTCTTACTTCTACTTGCGACCTTTACCACTAAATTATATCGGGCAAAAATCAAAAATAGATTTATATTTTATTTTAATTTATTTGTCTAATATAACAATTAGAGACCAACAGCAAATCGATAATAAATCGATGTATGGGGAGATATATTGATGTATAAAGAGAAAAAGGGGCAAAAAGATAGTGTGTGATCAACATGCCACCTATACTGTAAGAGCTTTCCTCAGTTTTTCATTCTTAGTGTTACCGTTATTAAAAAAGCTGTTGATTTCCGCCGCTTTTGTGAGTAAAGTGAGAAATGTCAACCTACGAGGTGTGGATATTAAATAACGAACGTTGCTACAGAAGAAGTACGCATGCGCCAAACGCCAGCGACCGACAGTTGTTCTGCTTGAAACCTTCTATTTCGAATGCAGTGTCTCTCGCTTCTCTAAACAAATCCGCATAGCCGTAGCCTTCGCTCCAATTTGAGTAATTTTTTTTGTTCCATCGGGAAAATGATAAGTGTAACGATAAGCAACTTTTCATTTATTAAAAGCTTGTATGACAATGAATGGTTATCGCGTATCCTTGTTTTTTGGGTGGTTGAAGCGTTTTCAAGATGGCCGAAAAGACGTTGAAAATGATTCACGCCCGAGTCGCCTTTCCGCGTCATGGACGGATGACAATATTGAAAAACTCAGTTATCTTTTCGATCCAACCATTGGTTAAGTACTCGTGCGATTGCTGAAACTATGGGAATTGACATAGAATTCATACGGCAAATTTTACATACCAGTTTTAGCATGCAAAAGGTATGTACCAAAATGGTGCCTAAACCTCTCACGTTAGAACAAAAAGAAGCTATCCAAAATGTTTGTATTGACACTTTGAATGCCATTGAAAATGACCCAAATTTATTGGAAAGGATAATAAAGTATGATGAATCACGGTTTTTTCTTATTACCCTGAAACTAAATGCCAATCGATGAATTGGAAGAGTCCATCTTTACCGAGAGCCAAAAAAATTCGAATGAACAAATCAAAATTCAAAGCAACGATTATTGTTTTTTCGATATTCATGCGTACCTCACTAGATTCCAGAAGATCAAGCTATTAATCAACATTACTACCTTCACGTTCTTGCTGAACTCCGTAAAAGAATAATGAAAAAACGACCAGAATTGTGGAAGGACAAGTCATTCCCCATTGTCTGTCAAGAGGTTTCTAGCCAAATACAGCATCCCAATGTTAGACCATCCCCCTTATTCACCGGAACTTACGTCTATCTGTTTTCTAAAGTGAAATCTGCGTTAAAAGGGACAAGATTTGTGTCTGTTTAAGGAGTGAAAGGGAAAGCGGCACGTGTCCTGAAGGAGATGACAGAAGAAGATTCTAAGCACTGTTTCGAACAATGGAAGAATCGCATGGAGCATTTTAGGGATAGAGGAAGGCGTATATTGAAGTTGATAATAATTAAATTTGTATGACATCAAAACAAATGTATCCAATTTAATAACCTCACCTTGTATATAGAATATATTAACACTACATTTACGGAAACTAGCAGTCAGACAGGTTTTCAAATTTTATGCTTAGAAATTCTGAACATGCAAAAGTTATTTTTTAGACATTATATATTGTATTATAATGATATTTTATGTAGCGAAAATGTATTTTTACTCGTTTTCTCTTGAACGTCTATATTTTATTATTTCTAGATGTAGTATACCTATTTTTACGAAAATCTTTCAGTTTGATGAGTTTGCTTATACAGATTAATTATTATGAAATAATAAAAATCAAATAGCAATGAATAAAAAAAATACACCACCAAGCAAATGATGAATTTTTATCAATAAATACATCCGCAAACAAATTTGAACTAGTTGTTTACAACAAGAGCAAACCTTATCATATCACAAATAATCACTTCAACGGTGAACTTTGCACAAATAAGAAATTATTTTTGGAAATGAAGCTGCTTTTATTATTTTATATATTACAAGTACATATACGGAAAGTAAACATCCAAGATAGAGTTTAAATTATTAAAAAAATGCATTGAAGACAACAGTAAATACAAATTACAAATCTATAGATTTTAAATAAATAATTTATAACAATATTTCATTTTAATATGCTTTCAAAAAGACAGTTTTCAGTAAAAAATAAGTATATAGTCAATACCGTCAATCTAGTTTGAAAGGTATTTTATAGTCCATTATATGCTATTTTAGTTGTGAAAGTGAGAACTTAATTGAATAAAACCTATGAAGTTGAATATAATGAACGACACCGTAACATATGGGTCATATAGAAAACGAAACGAAGGTTGTTCTTCAAAGAATTCCTTACGTCGAAAATTATTTTCTAAAAAGAAATGATAGTTTTGGGATGACACATTATCTTCCCTGACATCTTCCCTGCCAAACAATATTGAAACTAAAAGTTATATTCTTTCAAACGATATTAAAACAAAAAACAAAAATTAAATTCCTTTCATTGTTTTAATGAACAAATCTGTATAAATGTATTTCATTTGAATGAATTTATTTTGTAGTGTTTTTTTTTTCATGCTAATATATAGAGAGAATTTTTTTAAAAAAAAATACCACATTTGATTAATTTAAACTTCCTAGACATAATTTTGTATGCATATTATGATTATTATTAACTAAGACTTTTATTTCATGAGATTGATAAGAATTTGGAGATTCAAATTTCCTAAAATTACTTCTTAAAAATGTTTACAATATTGTAATACAATTTTGAATTTATAAATTCAAAAGTGAACTTTTCAAACAGTAAGATCGATATTCTGCTCAACCTATACAAAAAAAAAAAAAAAAAAAGATACAGACCCAATACAGAACACACACAATTAGAGTATGTATTCACACAAAAACACTCGAGTACGATATTGCGTACCAGATATTATTCTGAACAACGAACGTGATGAAAAATAAAATGTTACCCAATGCAGTTCAATGATTGGTTTTAAAAAAAAAAAGAATTTTACATGTTTCCTCATTTCACTAACGATTTTTCGTTCACCAAACAGCTATCACTGTTACTTTGAATTATTGAAAGATGGTAAGTGTACACTTTTAACCCTAATTTCGTATTTAAAGACTTGGATAAAAAATATGATGAATAAATTTGGGAGAGAACAAATCTTATCAAGAGATGTGCTTGTTAAAAAATTAATACAAAAATTTTACTTATCTGAAATTAACAAAACGTTATTATTTTTAAAAACAAAATGAAATTGTAATAGTACAACATTTATACATATTTTTTCTATTCTATATTATAATTTTAATCACAAAAATCTTAATTAAAAGTAAATTTACTATTCATTATAAGTTGTGGCAGCGGTAGCCTAGTGGTCATGGTTTCGGATTCGTGGCCGGCGGTTTTCGTACAGTCGCGAATTCGATCCTTGGTCGCCAAAGACCCGCCGTGTAGCCGGGGCTGAGGCACGTTAAATCTGTCGGGCCCAAAGTCCTCCCGTTGGTGGGATGTGGATGTTAGGAGAGGGGGATGCCAGCTCAGGTGTCGTCCTCGTCACTTGACCGTGGTTCAAAATTACGAGGTCAGTCTCCAATAGTCCTTGTGTTGCTTCTAGTGCGACGTTAATAAAAATTAAACTAAAACTAAAATTCATTATAAGTTAGTTTAATGGTTCATTTTTCTCTCGTATTTTAAGTTCGTAGTGGTTATACTTCATCAGTTAACTCTACAGACATTGTAAAGTTTAATTACATAATCAATAAGGTCACAAATCCAATTGAAATGACGTCAGAAAAACAGAATTACAGTTTATTAATTATCTTCACAGATTATTCAACATCTCAGACTCTCGAATCTCTCTCCACTCACCTGAATTCTAGCTTAGAATTGAACAATTAAATTCCAGCTGATCAATTCGCTCACATCGTGTGAGACACTTCTTGAATACGGTGGTGTCAACTCTAATGACCACTCACTCATACCTAAAGTCCCCCCTAATTGACTTTAATCAGCTGATCAACTACAGCAATTTTCTCCAAATTATACTTTCTTCATAGCTACCGGTTTTTCGTTATCCCCTCTCCTTTCTATTCCTTTCAATTCTATTTCGCATGCATATCACTGTCCTTAATTCCATTCTTTACTCTTCTTATCTTCTTATTTGACTAATCACGTTCATTTGGTTGGGAATGGGTTGGAATTTTATGTAATTCAAATTACGAAAAATCCTCAAGATTAGTGTGGTAAAAGCCGCAAATAGCCCAAAATCAGAAGTTTTGATAGTAAAATACATCTAAAGTTAGTATAGTCTTATTCATTTTTGCTAAAAATTAGAATCACTTCTAATTTAAATTTATAATTTTAGCATGATTTTGAGAAACACAAAAACACGCATGAACCCATTTTCTTCTGTTGGAATATTACTTGTGTAAAGAATAGACTATACTCGAACTTAAGTATATTTAATATCCTTTTATAAATCTCTTTTGGGAAAATCAAATAAAAAATATCTGCATTTATGTACATTTCGAATTCCAATTTTTTAAGTTTATTAATACTGTTTTAATGAGAACAACGTGCTCATATAATCAGAATTAGTAAAATATTTCTAGAAATTATTGTCTGAAAAATATAAATTTTAAAGTTGGTACTAAAAACAAACACACAGGAAAGTACGCACAGTTATGAATTTTATAGAAAAGTCTGTTTCGGCTATAAAACTTTCGATTTTAAAAATGCTTTTAGCAAGAATGAAAAGGAAATAACTCTTCATTTACATACATCTAAGAAATAAAACGGATATTGCTTATCAGCTGTTATCGGAAACTAAGGCGGGAAGAAAGAAAGACAGACGAAGAATGACCTCCTCCAGCAGTTCCGAAATTAACTAGAAGCTGTATTAATGCTGTGTTTAAACGAACATATTAGATATTCCATTATTATCAAACGAAAGTCTTACAGAATAAATGGCGCAACTCGGCAGAATTCCGAATTTTTCTATGTTTCGGGAAATGAAAGAAAAGCGCGATTTTCTCTGCTTATCGTTTGCTTATAGAGATTTCGAAAGAAATTAAATGTACTCTGGAGTTCTTTGAAATGGCTACAACTGTTTTTGTATTACGCAAAATGTCATTCTAGGAATATTCCATTCTCTGTGAAATTTCATAATGACATTATTCTTCGAAACAGATGTTAAAGTAAAAATCGAACGGTCTAGTAGTGGAAGAGCGGGTAAGTTACTTCTAAATTATTCACGAATTTATTTTGGAATGATAATTTTATACCATAACTGTACCTAAGCGTGTTTTAATACCATTCTGGGATTCCTTAAACTGCATTACATTATTTAATTTCACACCTGATTAAAACAGGTCTAAGAGATTTTACATTTGTATGTTTTAGCTAATTTTACATAACCTCTTCGACGTATCTTTTTTAATAATTTCTTTTTTTTTTTTACTTTCCTCAATTTTCTTCCTTAAGATTAAAGTTATCTGTTTTTATAATAAAGTGAAATTTTGCTTCTCAACTCTTCTTTTCAATTTCAGTTTTTTTTAAAGGAAACTGCTTCCGATGTTTAGTATAAGTTTCTAAATTTTCTTTATAAAATCTCACTTTTTTTTTGACTCGTTTCATTCCAAAAATGAATAATTTATTTGAATATAATCTAACATTTTTAAAGCAATATCCTCATTTTACAATTGTTACCTAATTTTTAAACTTTAAATGAATAACCTTCTCCAAAGTGTGTTAAATTGAATACGAAAAAAAAAAATCAATAATTCACAAACTTAGAAATTTTTTTTCCCGAAACACATAGAATTTAAAAAATCTCAAATTATTAATACAATTAAATATTTTATCATTTGTAAAAATATTTAGAATACTCATAAACAGAGTAGTTATACGTAAATAGTTAATTCTATAAACAATAGCGAACCTCCGACATTTCTAGTAAATAGAATTTAGTTAATCGGATACGTTTGAAATATGCAACGCAATGTAACCGGAACTAGTCAGTCTACTTATGCAGAAATGGAAATAAATTAAAGTAACATTAATCAGCTACAGAAATCCTCTGTACATTAGGTAGTGTTGAATAAAATTTATTTATCAGAAATTAAAAAATTTTAAGTTGGTTATTTGATGGTTAATTGAAAGAAGAAAAATTTTTAATCTAATACGCTGTTACTTATTTTTCTTGCGCAAGACCTAACTTTAAATACTTTTTTAAAAAAATAGCATATTTTATGACCTTTTTTATTCATTACATTTCTGTGTTTTTAGAAATTTTGAATTGATAAACAATTATTGTTAAGAGTTAAATAACAACAGAAAAAATTCAAACTTATACATTAATATTAAGGTATACCCCATATAAACCCTATTTTTAGGAAAAGTTTTCAAAATAACTTATTTTTCATAAGTTTTTTTTAAAAGAAATTCAAGTTACAAAATCGCTTGTATAAAAATATAACCCATAAAAATAAATGCAGCATTATACTCTAATATTCAAGTCTCCTGAAAAATATATTTGTTTTTTAATAATATTCAAATTTTTAAATTATGCTATTTTTTTAAGAGTTCAAAATACTTGTTTGTGTTATATTCCCTATCGAGCTTTTAATAAATTGTACCATACTATATTAACAAAAGATAGACAAAATAGTTGAAAATTACTGTTCCTAAATCAAAATGTATATTCAGAGTTCATTTGTTTTGGCTGAAATTCCTACATCATTATAGAAATTGGGTGAGAGTCTTAGGTTCGGCAGGATCTGATGTAACCAACTCTTCTCTAAAGACATGCTTTAGGGGCTTCTATTGCTTTTTAATTATGCATTTATTGCTTGATTATGAAATGGAATCATGAGCTCTTTTTTCTTGTTTTTTTGTGTTTCTGCTTATCACAACAATTTCATTCAATTCCTCAGAATTAAGACACTCCCGAGCAAAATTAATAGAATTTGCAAATTTTGTATATTTCTACAAAAAGTATTGAACCAAAGATATTGATTATGCCACCACAAAGAATTATGTAAATAATCAAAGTCGAATACGTAAATGTTTATCAGAGTCTAATAAATTTTCATGTCTGCTGAGCTGTGACTGTGGAGAGGATACAGGCACACGAAGGATTGTCGGCGATTTGTATGCTCGTACACTTGTATGATATTCGCTGTGTTTCTCAAAAGAGCTGGGTAAATTTTATACGGTTTTAAATAAAATGAGTAGCCACAAACTTATAGATGGTGGAATGAGATGAAAAATTTTTGTTAGATTGAAAGGAAGTCAAGCACAAGCGTAGATACCTTCAGAGATCAATGCAACGCCCAGTGTCGTCTGCAGTTTTTAAAAACAGTTTCAGGACACTAGATCCATAAAGATAAGACTTGGACAAAAACTACCAAGATCCACGACGACGAAAGAGGATTTTTATTTGGCACTTTCAGCGTGGCAATACAGGACTGCCACATTTTCACAGCTCTTACACTAGCTGTATGCTGCCACTGGAACCCGAATTTCACGTCTACAGTTGACTTCATGAGAAAGGGTTGTATTCCAGAACGGCCCCGTTGTTTTCCTTCTGCTAAATGTAGAACACAAGAGATCGTGTGTAGCATGGTGCAGATAACATGTTCCTAGGGCCAAACTCTAGTAGAGCACAGTGATTTTTACAAATGAGGCGATATTTAGCCTGAACACCTTTTTTCGGGGTACTTGTATCTGGAGAGAACCTGAGACATAACATCGTTCCTCCCTCATCAAAGTAAATAATCATTGCGGGGGTAAGGCGTAATGGTATGTGCATGTTTTACGTTGGGTGACCTCACAAACCTGCATGTATATGACAAAGACCTCCTGATTGCTATGAGGTATAGAGAGACGATATAACCCATGTTCAACTCTTCAGGCACGCAGTTGGTCTTGGATTCCTGTTAATGAGCGACAACGCTCGTCCCCGTAAGACTCAATTAGCCGACGATTACTTGGAAAGTGAGGATTTTCGTCGCAGATCTCCTTACCTTAATCCTATAGAGAAAATCGGAGACGTTCTTGGGAGAGCAATTAAATCTCACCCTCCCTCTTTGAGAACCACCCCGGAGGTAAAAATTAAAAATTGCCTTGCAGCAGGAGTGGGATCGACTGCCATAGGGACTCTTCAACTTTCTACTGCCCAGTATGCCGTCACGCTTCGCGACCTTTCTGCGTGTGAGAGAGGATTATGCCGCAAAAAGGCTTATTTTCAATTCTGTATTACAGCGTGGATTTTGGATATCTCTAAATTATGAGCTTTAAAAGTCGTTTTATGTATTAATCGTGGAAACATGAAATGACTTTTGAATAGTATATCTATTTATCTGTTATAAATGCATATTCATACAAAATTTCATTAAAATTTATCCATTAGTTTTTCAGAAATCCAACATAATGTACAAATTCTCTTAATTTTACACGCAAGAATATTTGAATTGAATATTGGTTGCGTTACGGTGGTCGACTGCCGGTCAGTGAGATTTATATAATCTGAGGACTTAAAATTGACTTTTGGGGATACATATGATAACATTCTACTGCGCAATGCACTCAAATAGTAACTGTAATTTTTTCGCAATTTTCCTAAACAGTATTTTTCTTTTATTTTAATTAATTTTTTCATTCAATATACTTTATATTTTCTCTGAGGTAAAAAAAAAAAACATGTTTCATCTACGATTGTTTATAATGAAGGAAACTAAGTACATTAGAAAAAATTTTTAAAGCATAAATCATTTATTTATTATTCTGAAATTGCCGAAATAACGTATAAAGCACACACAAAAATCACTTTCAGCTTTCAAAAAGATGTCTTCTCTACTGTAACAAAATGTTTATTAAGTGTATAATAATGTTCTATTGCGAGTGATTGAACGATTCAGATATGCACCTTTCGGCATGATATCCATTAAAATAGCAAATATTTCAAAAATATATTTGATATGATTCAAGTTCTCCTGCCTTTCAAGTGTCCTTTATACTTCCATGAGATTAAAAACATTAAAATTGCACAAATTTAAGACTTTTTTTTTTTTACTTATGCAGTGAAATTTTTTTAAAAAAAATTCTTCTAATATTGATATGGACAGTAGGATTTTACCCAATCAATAAAATTAATAATAAAAATATTCAATAGTATTTGTGTGAAGACTGAATATAAAAGAAAGGCGTCATTCATTCAAATTCCAGTGATGACATTATAATAATTAAAGCATTTCAGCTTTTAAAAAAAACTCCTATAAAAAATTTTAATGTTTCATTATTTCAGCGAAATTTAACTACTAATATTTTAAGGGAGTATTTTAAAATGCTAGAAAATTTTTCTTAGAGTTTTCGTAATTACTGAAAATTGAGATTGCAAATAATTTGGATTAACATATTTTCTCTTTAAATAATTAACTCACAAAATGCTTAATTACAGTAATATGCAAATGTTAATCCACAAATCTTACAGTAAGATACAAACCTTTCATACCATGTCGGTATTATGGAAATTATGGGATCAAACATTTTGTTGCAACTGCTGAAGAAATCTAAGAATACGTGAATTTCAAAGTGAAACATTTATTTTTTCTTATAATGCCTTTAAAATAATAAAATAGCGGTACTCATTATGACATTCGATGCGTGTATATATGCATCAACTAAGACAGAATTAAACAGGAATATTCACTGATTTAGAACAAAATAAAATTGAAACTGTGTGTTGCATATAAAAAAATTAATTTGTAAAATAAAATGTGATTTCTCTCTTCAAATTACAGTTTAAGAAAGGAGAATAAATTATGTGTAACAATTTTTTTTTGGTTTAAATATATTTTTTTCCTGATGATGCTTGGTTACACAATCGCAGTTATAATTTTTTTTTATTTAGATTTCAATCATTTTTAGAAAAATACAGTTTTTTTTATTTAATAATATGTAGTTTGAAAGTGAGAAAAATGATTTAAAGGGAAATGATTTTGTTTTCGATCTGATTTGCTCTAAGCAGCAAAAAAAAAAAAAAAATAAATAAATATTTTTTTCATATATCTTATCTTTCTTACTTATTTTTCCTTTTACATTTGGATTAGTGGTAGACGCTGAGTCTGCAGAAAGTCTAGATAATTCTTTTATTATTTTTTTCTTCTCATATCCTTCCAGTTTCGTTCCTTACAACTTCGAAAACAAACCTAAAAAGTAGTTAATTTTTTTTTAAAAATTATCACATTTAAAATTTTAGTTCTGTCACTTTTTCGACTTTTCTTTAAATTATTAGTTATTGAAAGATAAACAACACTTAATAAAAATGCAAACTAATTGTTAAATACTTTTATCAAGCACCATTTATTTTTTTACAAAACATCTGTAGAGTTGTCAAAAAATGTGATGGCTTAATAATTTCCTTAATTCCTTTCACAATTGTATTAAATTGCAGTCATTGTTAACCTCTTGTATGAATCTCTTTTTTTTTTCTTATTTTTTCCCTGCCCGGAAAATGTCAGGTTCTTTTGTTGTTAGATTTTTCTCATTTTTTTCATTCTATTCAAATGTCTATGTCTATGAATAACAGACAGTTACAGAAAAACATTCCAGAACTTATTTACTAAGTACCTAAAAAGATGTTTGTACTTTTTGATAAACTTCACGAATCCCTTATTGACACTTCTGAATCACCTAAATCATAATCGGACACCATAAAAGGAAAATATACATGAAAGTAATAATAATTCAGTACATTATAATTACATTGGACAGGTTTTGAGAAAAGAAACTAACATAAATATTATGAAACAACAAATAAATACTCTGTCATATGCTAAGAAACAGAAAATATATGAACAAATAATTAAGTAAACGTCCAGGTTTCAGTAAAAATAACTAGTAGACTACGGAAACAACTTGTTTATAAAGAACAACTGAAGAATACAACATTGAAAGTGGGTTCGGCATATTAATGAAAATATAGGAATTTCATTACGAAATGTTTTCATCCACTGTCATTAGTGTACAGTACGTTATAAACATGTTTTGAGTAAAAAAAAGTATTTCCAAGTGAAATAAAAGAAGAAAACACAAGAAAATCAAAATAGAAGTTTCAAAGACCGCGAGATACTCATGATACGCTCTTCAGATTTATTTAGGAAAGATCAGATGCCAATGTCTGACGCAGTCACGTCAGACACACAAATGTAAATAATTAATAAATTAAAATAATACTCTAATTAAAGAGTCTTATATTTTTGCAGAATCAGTTAGAAAATGATTTAAATAGCCTATGTTTTCAGTTTTCAATCGACTTCGTCTATTAGTTTTAAAGAAATATTCTAAGAAAAACCGTTAAGGGATTAAGGAACCGTTAAGGGATATACTAGATTATGTTGAGTACATGATTAATAATATTTTTCCGTTTCCTATATATATATGTGTGTGTAGTTGTGTGCGGGCGTGTAGTTGTGTGCGTGCGTGCGTGTGCGTGCGTGTGTGTGTGTGAGCTTTTTAAAATTTTACTTAAGGATTTATAATTTAATTTTAGTTTTTCGATTGTTTTATGTATTTAGAGTTGAAAAAAAATTATCTATCGATTGGTGTATATGGTTTTTGAATTACGTTCTGTAGAAAAACCGCTTATCGCCAAGTGTGTGAAATATTCATTTAGACATTAGTGTTTTGATATAAAATTTAATTAGCTTAACCGTGATGAAATTTATTGCTGTTAAGCTGTACTTTTAAATTTATATGATGAAATGGTTTGTATATTGGGCAATTGAAAATTAAAATTATTAATAATAATCCAAACATTATATACAGTACTTCTACACTGAGTATTGTCTTATTGTTGAATACATGTCATAAACTTGAAATGGAAAGTTATACATTCTTACCCTTTTTCCTTATCAATTATTCTCATTGCGATGAATTTTTCGACGAAAGAAAAGCAATATTATTGGAAAAAATATTTTTATTTGTTATGTAAAGAAATGTGTCAATAGTTATTTTTTGTAATTTAAATAATTTAAATGATCATATAGAGTATAATATTTTATGTTACTTAAACTATCTAGAATAATTACTTTGAATCTCAGCAATAAACCATGCAATTAAAATCTTCTCCGCAAGTATAATGTGTTTAAACATGAACTTGTTTAACAGACCTGTACATGAAACATGCAAAAATACAATAATATATAACTTTCATCTCCTCAATTTAATTTCTAAGTAAAAAAATATATTACTACAAAAGACTATAGTCTCTTTCTCTCTTAATTAAAGTAAAAATTAATTCATCAAAAGGAAGTGTTTAAACAAAAATAATATTTTTAATGATTTCTATTTCGAATGACACTTGTTGCCCTGGAATTTTGTTATTATTTTCATAATTTAACCTATGATCCTTCAGTACAATGTCACATATAAAATTGTACAAAAAAAAGTTTAGAAATTGTTCGCACATGTCACAAAAAGAAAAAAATTTCAACAAGGAAGAATGCTCATCATCTTTGATGATGGGAGGAATAGAACAATTACTCGATCTCGATATAGTAGGCCCTGTGGTCAGATTTATATACTGTATTCTGCATATACCAATGTATGAATCTTGCTTTAGAAGGATTACATAATTATTACGAATATAATTTTTGAAACTTTTTTCTTCCATCGATCCGTAATATTTCCGTCAAACTATCAGAACTGCAGAAACATAGACGATTTTTATGTTGATTGCGAAAACAATAAGTTTGCTTAATGTATATTCTGGTATTTTTCTTTTAAATGTATATGACCACAAAATATGTACACTTCGTATTAAATAATTTTCATTTTTCAGCAGAAATATTAAACATTTATCCATTTTTTTCTGTAAATTTCCAAAGCCTCTTTTTATGAGTTTGAACTTTTATTTAGAACGCTTCATTTCTTTTGTAACTAAGTATTTGGTCAAGAGACAATGTACATCCGGTTGGCAAGTTTAGCTTTTCCCCAATCCTTTAATAAGTACTGCATTTAAACTTAGTATGGCAATCGGTATACATGAAATTTGAATGAAAAGCTTCATCGCCAAAAAAGGCGCCAATCGAGGAGCATACAGCATCTGGTCGAATAACTTTCGCATACAAAAAAAATATTTAAAAAATCAAATTTGTAAATCAGAACACCAGATGCAATATACGCCCCGGTTGGATTTTTCTTTTTCAATGAGATTTTTGATGCCAAATTTCGTGCATGCTGTTGCCATATTTCAGCAAGAATTAAGTTGGCGAAAAAAAAAAGAAACTGAATTTAGCCTCTGGGCATATATTGCCTCTAAGAGCGGAAAACCAATCGTCGGTAAAATTTGTTAAAGTATACAGATATTGAAAATTTACTCAGTGATGGAGGAACGAACACGTATCGTTAGTTGTTAGATAAAAATGATGTTCAGATGTAGAGTAAATAAATACAAGAAAGAGAGATATATATACAATGCTATATATATTTATTCAGAAGTGGTAACAGAAATTACATTGGAAAATGTCAGTTATTTAAATGAGCAGAATATTCCCTCACATACTTAATTCACAATCAACTTGATTGAACACAATAACAAAAATTTAATGGGATTCCTCATAGATTTCAGTTCCCTTAATTTATTATTTTAAACATATATATCGCGTTAGATAAGAAAGCAAAAAGACAAAAGAAAAAAAAAGGTACTTATCCATATCGCCGGCACAAATTTCGCCAAGCAGACTTTATTGGTGACAATATACAGTAAACATATATTCCGTTTGGCGTCAATTGTATCATTTTTGGCGATTTTATCGTTTGCACCGGCGAAATGGAAAAGCACCAAAAATTGTTGATCGTATGAAAATTTTCAAAACAGTCTTACTAAACAAAAACAAGGTACTTTTCCGTTAAAGGGGGCAATAAATCGAATTGTACGAATCGCCAAATCTAGTTGAACGAATTCACCTAACTCCCGACGCAGTACTATTGCGGTGACCCGTGATATCACTCCCAATTTGCGAAAAAAAAAATTTAACCATCGCCAACGGTCCCCTTTAACGGAAAAGTACCAAAAACAACATTGGCAAGCTATAAAGTCGCTAAAAATGATACAACAGACGCCAAACGGAATATGTGTATACTATGTGTTGTCGCCAATAAAGTCTGCTTGGTGAGATTTGAGCCGGCGAAATGGAAAAATACCGATAATTTTTAAAATGTTATGATGCAAACTAATTGAATATCCTTAAAAATCGTTGTAAAGTTATTACACTTGTCTGAAATACGAATATTGAAGTGTTTTCAGTGAAATTGCAGTTTAATCCAATCACACAGCACGATTTCAAAATATCGAAATTGGTGAGAATCACACGAATTGCCACATCTAAAGTTAACATATAGAGGGGGGGGGGGCCATGGTAGCCGGATATGCAGAAATATCACACACATACAAAAAAAATTGAAATTATCCAGACTTTGCTTTTAATCTTATTTAACATATTTTTTAATACATTAAATACACGTGGCAATGTAGTTGGAAAAAATTATTCAAGTAAACGCTTCACTTTCGATTATGTAAATGCATGTTCACTATCAGTTGTTGCAAACAAGAATGTTTTAAACTCAAAAATTTATTTCATCAACCGATTCCTGAATGTTTGATTCCTGATCTCATTAAAATTTTGATTTCAAATTAATTTAATTATACAGCTTTCTCAAATTAATGATTTAAATTCTACTAACTATATTGAGAGAGTTAAATTTTATTTTTAAAATTAAGTACCTCGCAATTTCAAGCCATTTCCAGCTCAAATTTACTTTATCTTCTTTTTTAAAAAATGTACCATGAGAAAAGACGATGCATATTTAATTGCTAATTGATGGTACTTTTGACGAGTTCATACAAGTAAATTTTAATAAGTTTTTTATTTGTTTGCTTAACATACACTTTATATATTGATCATGAATTTTAAGAGTAGGATTTTTATATTTTCCCCACAAAATCTCTAATGACTTTACTAATTTTTAAAATATTAATTTCATACAATGCTTTGAACTTTAAATTGTAATTGATATACTTTTATTGGCAATTACAATTTTGTAAAATAAATAATACAAAATCAGCAATTATGTAATTTATTAAGAAGAAATTAAAAAGCTTTATAGTAACAATTCCAATTTTTTTTACAATAATATTATAAACTTAATATTTTAAATTTTAAGACATATTTCAACCAATTTCAATTTGTGTCCATGGTAGCCTAGTGGTTATAGTCGAGGACTCTCGACCAGTAGTTTTTGTCGAGTTGTGGGTTCAAGCCTTGATGCCTACAAAGACTCATCGTGTATCCGGGGCTGAAGCTCGTTATAACTGTCGAGGCTCAAAGTCCTCCTGTTCGCGTGTTGTGGAAGTTTGGAGAGGGAAATGCCAGATCAGGTGTCGTTGTCCTCGTCACTTGACCTATGTTTAGAATTACGAATTCCGTCATCAATGGTTCTAGTGTTGATTTTAATGCGACGTTAATAAAATTAAAAAATCCAATTTCATTTCGTTTTTCAGAATAATTTTTATTCTTCTATAAGTCTTGTAAATATGGAAGAATTTATTACATTCGAACATTGAAGAGCTTTTAACTGAATTCCTTTCAATTTATTATTATTATTATTATTATTATTATTATTGATTGTTTGGTTTTATGGGATGTAGAGCAATAAAGGATATTATCCCCTTTAAAATAGATATCAAATATATTCCAATAGATATCAAAATATTTCATCTTATTTTTTTTCAGTCAAGTGATTGTATTCATTAACTTTCAAGCTGAATTCTATCGTTGATTGTCTGATCAGTTGATATTATGAGATATAAAGCAACAATGGCTATTATCTCGAATGTAATTATTCTAGGGTATCATTATTATATGATTGAGATAAAAATAAAGTAATTTTTTGTTGTTGTAAGGATATACTCTTGTTAATTACGTCATGAGATTAAATATTTAATTAGCTACGTATAGATTTAAAGAGTGGAATACCTGCTCTAGTACCGACCTCGTCAACTGACAGTGGCTTATGATTATGCTTGCACTTAATAGACCTTGAATTCATATAAAAGTAGGAAAACGGGAACTCTTAGTAATCTTATATACTCCAATATTTATTTACTCCAACTACCCACCGACTTGAATTTGTAAATGGGAAATTAATGCTACGGAGTATCTACATACCTTCTTAAAAAAAAACCTAAAATAATCCTAAAGGAATGTTAAAATATGAAATTTCCATCTAACTCATTTCATCATAACCCATTCATTCATCTAACTCACTCTCTAACTCATCACACATGTTTAAAGTCTGAAACTCGGCAAACGAATTATTGAGGTGGACATTAAAATACCACTAATTTACCAAAAATAACAATTTCTGCAGCAAATATACTAAAAATAATAATATCTGCCTGAAACTTTACTACTAATAATAATATCTGAAAGCAAATTTATAAATTAAACTAACAGCTTTACACTAAATTACCAGTTCTTATAAGCAGTACAACAGATCAAAATCACAAAATGCTCCTGTTGTTTACGAAGGGATGTGTGCTACATTCCACATATTTTGGTCTAATTGCCCATTATGTTACCTGTATATGAATTGGATCCAATGACCCCTTCACAAGCACACAACTTTTTCCCTCACACTTTTCCACAAAAAGCATTTAATATAAATTTATATTGCAAATTATATTGGTTTTGTGGCCACCATTTTTATCAAAGGAATAATTTCATGAAAAAAAATTATACTTTTAATAAACTAATAATATTTAACTTCACATGCAATGTAAACTGAGCAAGATCAGATTTTTCATATGCCTAAAACGTTTCTTCCAACATTTAATTTAGGGGGGAAAGTCCAATTGACAAAAGATGGCGTCTCCAATTCTACCTAAATTTTCTACAAAAACTGATAGTTCTTGTCCTCCTGTGATCGAGGGCAGCATAATTAATACAATTCAGAAAATATTCTCGGGAAGATGTTTTAAGATGCAATTCCTCTGCTGAAATGTTTTGCAGAAATCTTCTATTTATATTGTGCATACGATTCCTAATTTAAAAAAGCTTATTTTATCAGTGTTGAAGAAGATTAATCAATTTGAGGAGTTATCTAATAGAATTGAAGAAGATTTATCTTACCCTAGCGTCTCTCTGTATCATCATCTACAAATAACTTTGTCATTTCCAAGTAATAATTTCATCATCTCTCTTCTACCATCCATGCGAGAATTTCCACATTAGTTAATCTACAAAATGTTTTAATGAAATTGTGATCTTTCTATGGCCGCGTACTCGATTAAAGAAACTGATAACGAAATAAATGCTTAATTATTAAGTAAAAATGGTTGCTATTATGGTACAATGTGTGTGTTAGTGCTTTCTATTCAACCTCCGGGGTCAAATTAGCCTAGTTAATAGAGAAAAATACTCGTGACCAGTGCTTAGAAGGGACAGAAATTACACGCAAAGACAGCTGATGTACGTTCGACTAAGTTGGAAATGAATAGTTGATAGATTTCAGGAGCACATAAACTGTGTAGCTTTTAAATCTTCGCATCTGGTAGATTTTTGAGCTTTGCTTCGGCTTAACCTTGCCCAGAGCTCATATTTTATAATATTAGCAAAGAAAATTTACATCATGTCGGAAACAATTCATTTGTGGATGACGGAAATGATTAAGACTTGACGATATTTTGGGAGCGCAAGGGCTCATGGGAAAATATTCGGATTCGGATTTGGTCTTGGTCACGGTTTTTTTGTTCGCTCTGAAAATTTAGTGTTCCTGACCGCTAATGTTAGAAGGTTAAGGTATTTGGAAGCTAACTATAAAAGTACAAAATTGTGTATACAATGTTAATTTTGCAAATACTGTGTAATTATATAATTATCTGGTGGAATGTAAAAAAAAACATAATAAAAAGATAACCGTTCTGTTACTATTACCTAGGATTACTATTCACTATAAACAATCAAGTCTCGAAGTCATCACATTGAAGAGGCGAGAATATGAAAGTGCGGTACAGTTCAGATGTCGACCTTGTCATTTTGATTGTGGTTTACAAGTACGAGGTACATTGACTGTGTTAAAGAGGTTTTATTGAAGGCACAAATAGGCATCCAGAATCGCTCAATAAAAATAAACTTAACATTAAATCCAAAAAAAGAGATGTAACCAAAATAAAATGTTTGAATATCCTAGAATATAAAATTTATTTTAGCGGATAAATTTGAATCCATTTTTTTTTCATTCACTTTACTCTTCACATCTCCTGATACATTAATTACATTTTTGTATTTCTTGAAATTTAAAATTAGCATTCCGTATGATTTGATATTTGATTGTATTTTTTAATATTTTATACTTCCCATGTATTTTTAAAAATGAATTATTGTCAAAAAAAAAAGTAAATAATAAATTAATCAGAAAAACAATAATTTGTAAGTATACAAGAAACTTTTTGATACAACGTTAAATATTTTCCTTCCTTTTATTTTCCTTTTTTTTGGAATTGATAAATAAGTTTTAATTATTTTTAGCTTCATAAAAGATGAGATAAGGTTATTTATATTTTCTCTGATATTTCATAATATAAATTTGTTAATTATATTATTAATCACCCAATAAGTAATCAAATTTTTAAGATCTCACAATTTACAATTTCATTAGTTAGATGCAATATACGCCCGGAGTTTTGAAGTTTATAATGACTCAATTTATCACTCAGTATATTATTACGCCGTTAAGGCAGTATGCATCCAGATGCCAATTCGATTTTTTTTCGCCAATTAAATATTAGCGGCAGTATTGTAGTCGGAATGGATGAAATTAAACAACAAAAGTTTCATCGCCAAAAATACAAAGTGGTATAAATCTGGTAGTGTTATGCTTCTGGTCCATCATTACTTCTAGTATCTCGAAACGTACACTGCATCTGTTCATCAAATCTTCGGTAATAACTCTCTTGTCTCTCCACATCTTTAAGAATAATTCTTCATATTGAAAACATGCCCTACATCGTACTAATTTGTTATTTAACATTCTTTTTCAAAAAAGATTTAACCTAAATCAAAATATAAAATGTTGCAAGAACTGTAAATTTGCTATGCTGAGATATGTTAGACTTTTATTTCCCTCCCCCTCAAACTATTTCTTTCAGACTGAAGAACACGGTTAGGAAATACCACCAGATTAACGTCTTAAAATTTAGTCGCCTTTTTGGTTATGACTACCAAAGCAGCATTGCTTTCTCGCTACAGAGATTTTAAGTGTAACGCTTACAAGCAAACTGAAGTGCTCTAGGCGAAGCGACGATGACAATGATTCTCATCAATTGGCACGAGTACCATGGTCTTAAATTTAACCAATTATTCTTTATTTTGATACAATTATTATAAATAAATATTGAAATAGTATAGCTTGTAGGTCTGATCCTAAAATAATCACAGAAAACTCATTAATGTTTTAACCTCTTAACAGACCAATATTTTGTGTGCAGAAATACCCAAAATCTTTATTTTTGTTAAATTTTAAGTGATAAAATTAAAAAAAAAAATTGATTAGATAATCGTCAAGTTTACATTAAATTTATTGTTAAACAAAAATCTTCGAGCAGCGTTGGAAGATTTGGATAGAGTTGGGATATTCGAATTTACTTCAACAAATTGCATAAATGGCTTGATATCTTCATTCTTAGAATGAGAATCGTCATCCGAAATTCCAGCAAATCCTCTTCAAATGTTCATTATTAAATTTGATTCACTAATCAAGAACCCCTTATCCGTACCATCACTCGATTCATACATTTGGGCAATAGCTGTTTCTTACAAATAAAATAAGCAAAAATTGCAAAGAAAACGAAATTTATTGCGTAGGTTGCAATAGAAATACGCCTCAATAACCCATGCCTAAAAATACAACATTCTAAATCAAATCTTATGTAATAAAGTGTAAGTATTATTGTGTGGACATATGCACGAGTGACGCACCGGGTAGTTAGTGCGAAAGCCGACACTCAGGGGAAAATATGTAATAATAAACATTTATTTGTTTTTTCGGGCTTCATAAATACAGAAAATCAATTCCATAACGAATCATTGAAAAGTCCCACCCGCATTTCAAACTTTTCATATTAAGTTACAGTGGATAAAGAAATAAATTACCAGTTAGTCCTTAATGTGTCTCAAGATTAATGGTTTCATATATTACGGCCCTGAAGCAAAGATCATAGTATAATAAGGAGTAGAGAATGTTAAATATATCATTAATTATATATAATTTTGAATAAGAGATTAGTTCAAGCATTAACAACGACATTTAACCGTTATTTCATTGCAAATTTAAGTAGAAGCTTCTGTATCAATCCAGAAGTAAGCATTTCAAATGAAGAATCTAATAAAATGTTATAAACTTTATATTAATACTACGATTTCTTCGTTGTAACGTATCCAGTTTTAGCTTCGATTGGAATAAAATGAAGGGTAGTAGATATTAGAGTGAGTTCTCAAGTTTGAAGGTATAAAAAACCGAAACTTTTCGGTTCGCTTTTTACGCTTTCAAAGTTTGGAAAGGAGATTTTCGATCTAATAATAATATATAAGGAATCACTGAACTGATAGCAAATTTTTACAAGCATTTAATATTTGCATTCCTTTGTCTCGCAAAATTGTACAGCTTAAATGCTTTCTTAAAGTTTCTAATTTTCAAATACATAGAATTGTCACATAAATTAGAAAAATATCGTAGTTTATAACAAAATCTTGCTAATATGCCTCTTATTTAGGAGCAAGAATAAAATCGAAATTATATGTTAGTTTATTTCAGAAACTCCTGCCTCAAAACATCGAAAATAAACCCTGCCTCTTAAAGTGTAAAAGTTACGAGGGTGGCTGTAAGTATACCTGTGTTAGGAATGACAAATGAGCCGCTCAGAAGCCAATGCGGTTAAGTCCATTTTTTGATATATTCTAATTTTTGGAAATTTTGATGAAATAAATAATAATCTTCTTAGTTATTAAAGGATTTACCCGTTGGTTACTTTTTTCTAGGTTAGACAGTTCTTTTTTTAATAGCTTCTGAATATATTGTATAATAATTTCAGAAGCCATTGTGAATAAGTCCACCTTTTATCAATATTTTTTTACATAAACTTTGAAATAAAAATTAAATTATTCTTCTTCTTTCGATATTTGTTGGTAACACTGAAAAACAAGTAACTGTAACCGTTACTTCTAATTAGAATTTCTTATCTTTTTCAGCTGCCAAAAGGTATAAGTCTTAAAATTCTTAAGATGCTGTCATTATTTCAATAAATACTTACGTTTTTATTTACACATCCTGTACATATCTTGTTTATTTGCAGAGTTTACACCTCGAAAAAAGACTTTATACACTTTTCTAATTAAATTAATAAACCAAGAATTTTAAAAACTAATGTATCAAAAAACATTAATTTTCTCAATTTTTGTGTTTTGGACTTAACCGCATTGGCTTCTGAGCGGCTCAAATGTGATTTAGAAATGGGAATGGGGTAACTCTCTTGTTACACATCGATCGTTTCCTCCCCCCCCCCTTTTTTTTTTCTAAGGACTTCTTGAATAAAACCTCCTTCGCTTCTCAAAAAATCCTCATCGTCAGTTTTCCGGCCAATTAGATAGTCCTCGTCTTCTTTAGAGCAGAATCAATGGAGGCAACCCATTTGTTGGTTTTAGTATCGCAATAAATAATTCAAATCTCGTTGTAGGTGACAACTACCGCAAAATGACGATTGCAACACGACGCGTCAGCATTCAAATTTTAGTTTTGCAGGAAATGTCTTCTAAATCAAAACTAACCTATGAATCAGTGTCGAATTCGTTTTAGAGCGTTTAACACGTGCAGTAAGCAATAGGAGTTCCCCCTCGCCTAAGGAATGCAATCTATCGTCAAAAAATAGGTAACTTTTGAAATATCCTTATGTATGGCATAAGTAACCCTGAGTAAAATATTAAATTCAATACATAAATAAAAATAAATATAGAAGGAAAGGTATATACAAGAGGGGATCGGAAACGCTAATTAAATTTTGAGAACGGCATATTTTCTCAGGGGAGTGTATTTTTAAGATATTACGTTGTGTATCGAAAAAACATCTCAACGGCATACTTTTGGCAATATTTCATAAGTTTTAGGAATCTGAGAGATATCTATATTTTGTAACAATAATTTACTAACTCGTTATTTTATCAATTCTTTTTATTGCATTTTATTTCATCATTTTATTTGTTACTTTTTAAATTACATCGATAGTAAGAAAAAAAAATTATACGAAATTTAAATATGTTGATAAATTCAGTTAAACATAAAAAAGGATTCAATCTCAACGATATGAATGGAAAAATATGATTAGAATGGACAAACTATTCTGTTAAGGAGTCAACATTTTATTTGTTTTCCTAATAAACTGTAAAAGCCGTAAAAAGGCATATTATTATGTTTTGATACATAAAGTGGAGTCTGGTACGTATAGCCATTAGGAGGACTTGAACCACCTTTTTTTATATCTCGAGTCCTTTTCGTGGTTGCCTGGCAAAAATATAAATTTCTTCATCTCGTACTTCCCACAAGACTACATCTAGTTATATAACGGTATCTAGTTATGATCGAGATACGAATCGCAAGTTAACGATCCAATATTGGCTTAAAAGTATATATTTTTGATTTCATGGCTGTTTCTTCAAGTTATGAGCTATACATAAGGTTTATATATGTTTAATATATGTTTTCATACAAGATATTATTTTAAATCACGTTATCAGTTTGTCTCGTTCATACCCTTTCTCCGTTTGTTTTGGCAAAATTTAAGGCTCCCGTCTTCCAGCCATTTTGATTTCGTGAACGTAATGTTAAACCTCTATAGAATTTCTACTCTACCATTCTCAAATACTTTCCATTCTTTATTTGAATTCAATAAAATGCTTTCGAAAGAGCAAAAAATAATGAAAGTTTCTATGCAATTTCAATTTCCTCCGAATTTTGAAAATATTTTAGAATATTTTTAAATCTCAGAAAACTCCACAAACGAATCATTAAAGTAAGAGTAAAAAATTTTTTGAAATGGAAGAGAAAATGTAATTCCTCCAAAACCTTGTTATTTTTGGATAGGTCTCGAAATCCAAAAGAAATCTTAATTCTATTTATTTGAATACAATCTCACATAATTGTATTCAAATAAATAGAATTAAGATTTGGGAACGGTCGTGAAAATGCTATAAGATTAACATTACATTCATGAAATCAAAATGGTCAGTAGATAGAAGCCTTAAGTAATTAATCCTGGACAATAATTTAAATGGTTTAATGTCTTAAAAACTAAACTTGGGCTCTCATTAATACCATAATTGAATTCGTGAACGTAGTGTTAATTTTATGGAATTTCTACTTTCCTCCTCAAAAGGGACTGTTGTATTTATTTGAATTCACTAAAGTTTATGTGAAAGAACGAAAAACAATGGCATTCAGTTCAAAAGATAGACATTACAGTGAATTATAAATTATAGTTTGCTCAAGGTATATTCACATTGTTAAAACATATAAGGGTCACCCAAATGAAAGTAGCGTTGCTGTAATAACCCTACCATTTGAAGAGAAAAATGACAACGCATGTCCCTATAGAGGGCGCAGAGTGCTGGGAATGCGTGCGATATCGTCAGATCCAGGCAGTTGTGTGTGTGATAGAGTGCGAGCACGTTAAAAGGCATCATTCGCAACACGGATGCCTCCAAACGGTGTCAATTCGCCGTCATGTAATTCTTAACAGCGGAAAAGGGGAGTGCTAGGGAAATCTATCGTCGAATTTAAAAAATGTATGGCACAGAGTGTATGAGTCGCAGATCGGTATTCCGATGGTGCAGGGGTTTTCGTTGTGGAAGAAGCAGTACTGACGACAGGTCAGGACCTGGTCAAGCGAATGTGGTTATCACCAAGGAAGCAGTTGCAGATATGGACTGTCTCGTGAGAATTAATTGGCGAATCACCGCTCGAGAAATAGCCGAAATATTTGACAGAGGAGCAGAAAATTCATCGCATGTCTGTTTCCATACAACACCTTATGCGGTACCACGAAAAGGGGAGCCAATTCCTTTCAAGGATCATTGCCGCTGATGAAACACGGTGTCATCACTTTGATCCAGCCACCAAAATCATAAGCATGGAATGGCGACACCCTTCATCCCCACGACCGAAGAAGCCTCGTTCGTCAACTAGAGCTGATAAAGTCATGTTAACGTGTTTCTTCGAAGTTGATGATCCACTACTGTTGGATTGGCTACCTGCGGACACGACTGTCAATGCTCCACGTACGGTACCACATTGCGTGAACTGAGAAAGAATATCAAGGACCACCGAAGGGTATATCATCTTGTATGATAATACTCGTCCTCAGTGGCTGTGTCGTGCCAAACATTATATCGGCATTTCCGCAGGGAGGTTCTCGCATATCCCCCTTACAGCCCAGACCTCTAGCCGTGTGACTACCACATCTTCGGTCCACTAAAGAAAGCTCTGAAGGGAACGCTATTTGCCGACGATAATTAGAACCAAACTGTTGTTGAAAATTGGTTCCACATCCAATCCCGGATCTTCTTCACCCAGGATATCCGTCATCTGAAGGACCGCTGTGACACTTGTTCCAACCTACAAGGTGACTTTGTCTAGCCTATCCGTTACATCTGTATTACTTCTTTCCTTTGTACTCTAATTTATATTAATACCATTAAACCATTTATCAAACCGACTGTAGTGCCACTTTCATTTAGGCTGTCCTTATATTTAATGTACAGTGTGATCAATTTTGAAGAGTACTCGTTTGTTTTTTGTATTATCCACATTTTTAACATATGTTGTAAGACTTTCAACAGCATTACTTATTTAATATGTCTATATTTAATGTGAGGGTAACGTTTTGTTTTCACTTTCTAAATTCGAAAACATAAATTCGCGTGAACATCATTAGTAAATGTGCGCAAATGATTTGAGAAAATCGGCTTCGTTCAACTTTTTTATTATTATTGTTTTATTTTTGAAAGCTCAGTTCGTGAGATTATGAATGGCAACAATAAAAATCGTCTGCATGAACTAATTATTTGATTTTAATGAATTTTGAAGTGTGTTTGGACAATTCAAATTTTTATTGCTTCACCTGAGATACGGGATAGTTACTGATGGTTTCAACAAAAAGGAGCCACTCCACACACATCATACCGAACAATGGAAGTGCTTGAGGAATTCTGTGATGACCCTTTAATTTCAATAGGCTTCTGGCCACTAAAATCACCAGACCTCATTCCGTTAGAATTTTTCGTAGGATTATCTGAAAGATAGAATTTCCAGAGAGATCCAGCAAACATAGATGAATTAAAACCAATTATAACTGTGAAATCTTGTCAAAAACATCAACAATGTTGCGAGTGTGTCAAAAAAAACTTGGTTCGACGTGTTGATGTTTGTATTCAAAACGGTGGTGAACAATTTCAACCTCTGCTGTAAAGAATGATAATGTAAAAAAGTTGAATTAAATTATGTTTCTGAAAAATAAAATTATCACAGGATTAAGTAACATTGTGGGTCTTCATTTGTGTTTTATCTCACAAATGAAGTTGTAACAGTCTAACAGTGTTAGAAATTGTCTCCCACACTTAAACAAGGTTCAAACAATTATGCTTCAGTGTTAGTATAGTTACCACATCCGTCAGATTTAAGGGTAATAAGAAAAACCAACGGGTACTCTTTTAAATTTATCATCTTGTATTTTAAAACGTTTCTATTTTTTCACTTGGTATGTGTGTCATCTAATTTTCGATCGTTAATTTAACCAACTTCCCACTAAGCTAGAGTTCTGAAACTTTGGGAACCGTGCTTACTCCCCTAACAGTGCAATATTTAGACGGTTAGTTCTTATTTTGGTGGGGCCTGGCACGCTTTAACTTTTTTTTGGGCGATTTATCGCCAATGTGGTTACCATGCAGGTTTGTTTCTGATAACTCTAAAAAAATCTATAAAAGGGGATTGATTCCACGCTTTGTTTCTTTGTTTTTTACGCCAAAAAAAAGTTAAAGCGCGCCAGGCCCCACCAAAATAAAAACTAAGCATTTAGACATTTGCGACAAGTTTTAATTAAGATTTTCTTTAATAATGCAGTTTAGCCTAACCACTTGTCGCGATTTCAAAAAATTGGCAACAAACTTTGCGATTTTTTTTGGCTGAACGTTAAGTCCGTAAAACGGAACAGGGTAGCCACATTTGGCAAAATACTGCCAAATAATTCTTTAATAATGCAATATTTAGATATTTGCGACCAGTTGTAAATAATATTTCAATAATTTTTTCAATAAACTTTGCCACCATATAAAAAAGTTGTTTTTAAAAACGTTGCTTTTTATCTCGGAATTATTTTTACAGTATTTTTATCACCTGCTTTTATTTTAATATCCGAATAGAGTATCATTGTTTACTTAGAAAATTTATCGTTTGCTCTTATTTAGTATTTAATATAATTTATTTTACGGCATAATCGCCTTTTTTTTTTATTTTATTTTTGTTGACATTGGCTACGTTTTTGTACTTAAGAATGATTTCCTTGTGTAAATAAAGAATGCATTAGGAATTTGAAACAGGTATTTCCTTTTTTGATTATAATTTATTCTGTGGAGGTTAGTATTCAGAGATACGCTTTCTTTGTAATAATTATCACTCGTTCAAAATAATTTTACTTTTATCGGAGTTTAACAGTTATTACTTTTAGCAGAGATTTCGGTGAAATTTCTGATTGCTCTAATAGAAGGTTTTTGTGGAATTATATATTTCTTCCAATATCTGAAAACATTAAAAACTATTTTTTAACCAGAAATTTCACAAATTAATCATTGAAATTGACGTAACAATATTTTTAATATTGCTTTCAAATAAAAACAGTAGTCTGAGTTTGATGAAGAAATGATTAGGATTAGTTTTACATTCATGAAATCAAAATGGCCAGTAGAGAAACTGAAGCCTCAACATTTCAAAAGTCAGTAATGTTTGTTCATAGTTATGCTTTTAGCTGAATTTGAACAGACTGAATTATAATTATTAAGAAATTACAAGTGACTGTTACTTTTATAGCTATTGATTACCATTTTAATACATTTTCTCATGTTAAAATATTAAATAAAAACCTCTTTTTAAGTAGAAGTAGTCGCACTGTAAGAGTGAATATCTTCACTAATTATATACCTATGTTTTCTCTTCTTTATTACCTTACAAATATTGACACACTTCGAAGTAGTGACTATAATCTCATAAGCAATAATCAAAATCTATAATGACATATCTTAAATAAGTTTATATAGAAATTTATTGTTCAAGAGAGTATATAATAATTCAAAGAGGATAAATATGAACTTCTATACTCAATTCTAAAATGTGTTAATTTTCTATTTAATTTCTTGTATAATGAAATACTCTAGATCGTTATTTTTGTTTACATTATTAGTATAAATGTTTAGGAATATGTGCCATTATTGTTATATATATTAGCATTATAATAACGACACCGATAAAATGGAAAAATATTATTGAAAATGCATTTTTGGTAATGTAAGACTTTTAGGAAATTAATGCAAATTTTGTAGAGTTCATTTTTAATATAACGAATGTGTGTGTGTGTGTGTGTAGCTAAGAGTAATATAGACACTCTTGTTTGAAACTGCAATTTATTGTTATGGAACAGTAAAGAAATTGAAAAAAAGAAAAACACATGGATAGTCGTACTATATCAAATTTTTTGTGGTTATTTTCAAGTCCATTAATCTAAATATTTGTTCATGCACAAAATTATCAAATATAATATATAAATTATTTTCAGAACAATACATTGAAGACAAAAAAAAATCCTAGCATTTTAATGGCATGACTATCGTGAAAAATAAAATGTTGAGGAAAACAAGTTTAAAAGTTTGAAGGACAATGAAATTATTATAAGCACACTCTTAAAGAAATTTAAATAACTCGCTAAATGAGAGCTAGACGTAGCTTTGTGTATACATTTATAAAAATTTTACAGTTAAAATAAAGTAATAAAATGTTTTCCTGTATTTTGATCATTTTACTGTATTATGTTCTCTTAAGCAAAAAAAAAAAAAAAAAATCAATGCAATAAGATTCAACTTTACTACTTTTATGTGCAAAACTTTATTTCTATTTAAAAGGAATTGAATACAAATAAAAAAAAAAGTTATGTTCATATTCTCTTTTGATTCCAGCTTCACCTAATTCTGTATCTGTTTGGTCACGTGTTGACCAGATAATAAAAATCATACGAAGGAAAAAAGGGCAGGTTAAGGATTGAAACAAAAACAGAAATTATATGAAAACCAACAGAAGTTATGCAAACAATGATAATCACGTCCTCGAAAAAAATTATTCGATAAAAACCGCTCGGTTTATTGCTGTAGCTTCTTCATAAATTACTTTTAAAAATAGAAGAATTACCTGTTAGTTAACTTGAAATAAACACTGATTTAAGAGAAATGTTACTTAAAAAGCACAACACTTTTGATGGAAATGTAACGTTACAAAACATCATTACGAATTTGATTCGTTTGATCTCCGAAAAAAAGATTCCCTACAAAAAATAAAATGCTGGTGGTGGTGTCTTTAACATATCTTGACTACGATCACAAATGAACCCAAGTCCGATTTCCAGTGACTTCGACTTGAATATTTATTCATAAGCCAACTCAGCCTCTCAATCTTCTGAGGCTGAATAAATGAGCACTAAGTTCGCTTCGGAAATTATCTGAGATATCTGGTGTCGCAAAAACTACTACGACTGTACACTAGCTAGTAACTAGCACCCCAGGCACAAAAGCTACAGAAATGTAAATAGGCACACCTGATGGGATTTCTTAGGCCTAAAAAGATTTTGACTTAACTATTAAAAATTAAAAGAAATATATATATATATTTAAAAATTATATTCTTTGTTTTATTTATTCCAGACTAAAAGCTAATGAAGCTTTAATTTTTTTTACAGGTTCTCCCGTGGTTCTCTTTCAAGAACCACGACGTTTGACGACATACATGGCAGCTATCTCCCGTCGTCGTCGTTTCACAATTCTGATCGTCATCTGCTGCGTATCTTTATTCATCTTCGGTTGGTACTCGAAGTCATCGAATGATCTTCTGCTTACAAAACTGAGTGAAAACCCTAGTTCCAACTTTGTAATGCCAGATCAAGATCTGACTTTCACAAATGCTCTCAAAAACGCAGAACACGAAAGTGAATCTGTTGGTGTGAAAAGACCTCAGTTTGTACCTCATCCGTGGGAACCACCAAATGGTAACGAATTGTTGAACCTCCTTATGCCAGATGAAGAGGAGAAACCGTTTAAGCAGTTTGAAGGAGAGGCAGAGTTTTCTGAACCGTCAGATTTCGGAAAAGTTAAAGTCACAGTACCGCATAGGCGACATCCTGATTTGGAGTTAGAATTTTCAGGTCCAACTGATTATGACTTACCAGTCACAATGCCCAACAGACGGCATCCTGATATAGAACAGGAATTTTCGGGACCAACCGATTATGACATACCCATCACGATGCCCAACAGACGGCACCCAGATGCAGAGCTAGAATTTTCCGGTCCTAGCGAATATGAAGATATACCCGTGACAATGCCCAACAGACGACATCCTGATGTGGAAATGGAATTCTCTGGTCCAACAGAAGATAGCAAGTGGGGAGTCGCAAAACTGTTTACTCCCCCTATGTTAAGTAACATAATTGAAAACTCAAAAATAAATGAAATCGTTCATTTTCCTAAATCAAGTATAGAAGGCACAACACCTAGTGGTTTACAAGTTACTCAACCTCCTAAAAACCCTAGTCTGATCCTAGATACTTCAGGATGTAAAGTACCAAAACTAGATCCTTGGGATCCTACGGTAAAACATCTTATTGAACTTCAAGACCCATATATTTGCCCTGGACCTCCTTTGTTTATGAAACCGAGTCCTCATGGCTCTATAGTCCTAAACGAAACCATACTGGAGAAATACTACAATATTACAGCAAAAGAACTTGAGTGCTACTATCAGCCAATTTACAGAAAGCATGAAGATCCCGGAAATGTGCGAGAAAATGATTTTACCAACGGAAATGTAACAGAGCTCCAGTTTGGTGTATCTCTCAATGAGGATTATGTCGGCGCTTCCTGTAGAATCTCTGAAAACTCATCTTTCGAACAGTATTTTCCTCTGGTGCGCTTAAAGAAAGAAATCGAAGAAGAAAGAAGCAAAATAGCTCCTCCAACACCTCGACTTAATGTGATCCTTGCTGGAATCGACTCAGTGTCAAAACTTAACTTTCTGAGACATTTCCGAAAAACTCACGCATTTCTGAATGAAAAGCTAACTCCTTTCGAAATGAATGGTTACACAAAAGTTGGAGACAACACATTTCCCAATTTAGTACCAATGCTAACTGGCCATTTCGTTGAACATTACTGGAATGAATCATTAAGAGACATCATGTATTTTGACGATATTGACCTGATATGGAAAGACTACGCCAAGAAAGGATACAGAACCTTTTATGCCGAGGATAGTCCTTTCACAGGAACATTCAATTATATTAAGAGAGGGTTCTACGATCCACCGACAGATTATTATATCCGTCCAATGCTTCTTGCTCTGGAGTATTCAAATCTAAAAGAAAAAAGTACGACAGAACACTGCTTGAATTCTCAAATGGAAACCGATCTTATTTACGATTATTTAAGAGACTTCATAAAAACAATGGGAGACCGACCTCACATCGCTTTCGCCATGGTTTCAACAATAACCCACGATTATTTAAATCACGCTGGTTGGGCGGATGAACCAACGGTACATATTCTTGAGGATTTGTTAGACATGGGTGCCTTGAATAACAGCCTCTTTGTGATGTTCAGTGACCACGGCTTACGATTTGGAAAAATTCGATATACCTATATAGGGAAATTTGAAGAGAGAATGCCATTTATGTACATTCATGCTCCTAAATGGTTCCTTGAAAAATATCCACAAATAGCCAGAAATCTCAAAATCAATCAAAATCGTTTAATGACACTCTTCGATATTCATGCCACAATGATTCATTTGCTGGATTTAAACAAGACACCTGCAGAAAGAGCTAAGCAAACGATGGGCTTAAGTCTCTTAGACGAAATACCAGAAAACAGGACTTGCACGGAAGCCAATATACTTCCTCATTGGTGTCCATGTCAAACGTTTGAAGATGTTCCTCTAAACAGCTCTGAAGCAGTAAGTGCATCTCAGGCTATAGTGAATGATATTAATTCTCAACTCGAAGCATATGGTGGCATCTGCGAAGTTTTGGAAGTAGGAGAAATTATGGATGCAAGAGTGGGCCAAGCCAATGACTTGGTGCTGCGATTCGTGAAACATGAAAATGTGGTGGTGAACAGAACAGTTATTTATGGTGACAGGGTCAACCCTATTGCAGATTACATGATAACACTAGTCACAAAACCGGGAAATGCTGTATTTGAAGGAACAGTTCGACATGATCCCGCTACCGGTAACTATCAAGTCTTAGGAATAAGCCGAATCAGTTTATACGGAACTACATCTTGGTGTATTGACAGTCAAAAAATGAAAATATTTTGCTATTGTAAAATTCAGAAAGAGTCATAACATATTTCCTGATTTATTAGAAAAATTGATTTTTTATAGGTTAAAGTTCACGCAGAAGCAATGAATGAATTTGAATTGGTCAATAAAAGATTTCTTGCATTTCCGCACTATAACAGCAAATTGTAAAATGTGTTCATATTTGGAGTCAAAATACGATTTTAAAATGCACAAATTATAGCACTTTATCTGCAAGTGTCGAAGATGTTATTAACTTCTTCCTTTGTGTTTCAAAGTGCAGCAAAGGAGAAAATGTTGTCATAAAACAATCACTTTTCTTGAAAAATAATGTGCCGTCGATTTTAAGCCTTCCATGTGATGTGTATTTCGTCAACTACTGTATGGGCTAAATTTCTTGGCATCTGTAAAAACAATGATCAACCTTGATACAGTAGCCAAGGAATGAAAGGACATCTTAGCAAATAAACTGACTCAAATTACTTGATTATTTTAATAATCGGGTAATAGTTTACCTTAAGGTCAACGAAATAAATTACTTCCTATATATAATAGGATAAAATTTAACCTATGTATAATAGGAGACGAATATTCATTCACTTCCTTTAAGTAATAAGAAGTGAATGAAAGCTAATATAATTCATTTTTAAGAAGGATTAATATGAAAGTATTTGAAAATATTTTTAGTCATACTTCATTAGAAATCATTTTATCATAGATACTCTTCATTTGTCATGAATCTTTTCATTATTTAAGTATCCATCTGTAGAGTAGATAAATAAATTGTTATTGTTGTCGATGATTGCAGTTGTTTTTATTACTGATCCAAATGCTCTTTTTTCTTCTTCTTCTATTAATGCGTCTTATGAGTTAAATTGAAAAGGAGAGAGCATATATACTCAGTGATGTTAAATATGTTTTGTTTTTTGGAGGAAAAAAAAGAGAGATTTAGGAGCTTTTTCAATATTTATAAGATAATCGTTGAAAAATGAAAGGTACAAGAAATATCAATTTTTTCATAATGCATAGGTTTTATATTTTTACGAGTATTTTAAATATTCATCGATAATTATAAATAAAAAAATTTTTACAAAATTATACTGTGCAAAGTTGTGTAAAAAACTGATTTAGCTGCCAAAGGTGCTAACTTTTTGTATTGTATTTAAATTATTCAGTTCAATATTAGAATTAAAGCAAACTATAAAATAATGAAATGCGTAATAACAGTCCTTTCAGGTACTAAAATAAAACCAAACTATAAATTACTAAATTAAATATATATTTTAAATTAAATGTAATTACAGCTGCCGTAAAACGAAAATAAGAACTTAATTTTTTATAAAAGCTTATTTTAATCCAATGAAAAAATTTAGGATAAATTTACAACGACACATTTTTCAAAATTAATTTCATTACTGGTGAAAGTAGGTGTCAAACATATACGTAAAAACTGTTACAATAAAATTTTAAAAAATGGTCAGATACATTTTGTGGTTGACTAAAACAATAGCCACTTTTGCGGCTAATAAAATTTTCGTGAAATTTTATGCATACCAATTTTTAATTATATATGGGGTAAAATTTGACATTTCGCAAAGTTATTATAAATTAATATCAGTCGTCAGAAGCCAATTCGGTTAATCTCAGGAAATTAAAATTGAGAAAATTAATGTTTATTAAAAAAAACTTTCGGTTTATTAGTTTTATCTACCGCATATTAAGTCAACTAACTAGTCGCCCACTTATTTTCTGTTAGTGATAATATCTACTTATGGTTTTGTGGGAAGAAAATCTTGGCGATGGTTTTCACTTTTACTATTTTAAATTACGTGATACCATCCGCTAAGATAATATATATGCCCAACTCTTTTCTTCATGAGATTCTGTAATTGAAAATTCGGCGTCTTTAGGAATGGTAAATATTCAAGATCTTCCCTTGGGAGTAATAAAATTTCTGCAGCAAATCTTTACACCCAATAGCTACATGAGGTGGCGCAGTTTCTGGTTACATTATCTTTCATACAGAAATATGAGAATTCCTTTGCTAATAAACAGAGCTGCTACTATCTAGTGTGTAATGATTCACCGATTCTGCCTCACCAGATTATCCGCTACAATAATTGTTTCTTCAGTGATATTCACTTATTCTTCATCTGATCGAGACCAGTCGCCTGTATTGGCTCGACGAAATTCACTACACCACCAGAATACTGAAGTATAAGAGATACTTCATCCGATAAATTTCGTAAATAACGATAAATCTCAACTGGATTTTCGTCTACCGCAGTGAAAACTGATACTACGGCGTGTTTGCGACGTTTGGAGGCATTCATGATCCTATCGTTAGCGATTATCTTATTTTCACACTGTCGTAGAAATTACTAATGCATTTCGACGATACTACCTGTCTTCCTACTACTCTGAACCTTCTCTTGGTGTATGCTGAGTGTTCTGCCTCTTCAAGCGATGGCTCAAGAACGAAAATCCCACTTTTACTTGAACGAACTTTATTCATGCTTGAGAAATTATCACATCTTAAGAATTCAACATAAAAATATTAATCAATATTTAACTAGATACAAACAATAGATTCCTGTATCTTTTTGTTTGTTTGTCTTACCTTTTCTTTAATTATTCAAATCCGATTTCATTAATATTAGATGGTCATCTTATTAATAGAAATGTCTTCTTAAGACCTTGTATTTGCTAGTTTTTATCGAAATATGTTTTATAAATGCGGAAAGAAGCACTGGACACCATTAAATATTGTTTCAAGTTCAGTCTTTAATTGAAATAAATAATTCCTTTTTTTTAGATAAAGTACAATTCACGAAAGATTTCTTGCATTCTCTTTTCTGATCTTTAATGTCAATAAATTTTCTAAAGCTTAGTTTAAGAATGTCAAAATTTGAACCTCCTCAGTCCCACTGTCGTCTGTAGGAGACATTAAAGAACGCTCAAAAAATGCTTCCGAATTAAATAGAAAGCTTCATTGGTACCTGGAGTTAGTTAATTTTCTAGTTAATAGATGGTAGTACTAAAACATTACTTTTAGGGAAATATTTTTATTCGTAGCTTGTTTACGGTGAAATGAAAATGGTGTTTTCCAACAGAAAGAAAATTACAGGCAAGGGCGTCGCTAAGTGTTCAATATTCTTTATTATTTGTAAAGTATAAAATTATTAAACATTCTGTTATATTCCTTATGTAAGCTGTTTTTATATAATATTATTAATTTCCCCCTCGAATCCTCCTGATGTGAATCAGTGTCACCTATAGGAGACCAAAAGCTATCAAAATCACTTGATTTAAAACTATCATTACGGCGTATATTTCAGCACCGAATGATATTCTTAAATTGCTAACTGAATTCACCGACTGTATATATATAAGGGATACAGGAAAGAAACTGAATCTGTCAGAAACTGAAATGAAATAGTTTCTAGTGATCACAATAATTATGTTTAAATTAACATTTCCAAGAATTCGAATGTATTGGGCAAAAAAACTAGAGTTCCCGTAACCGCAGACATGTCTCCAAACCACGACTTTTTAATAGAAAAAGCACTTAAAATTGAGAAATGATTTAACAGTATGAGACTAAGAGAGAGAAAACAAGCGAATGATAAATTTTGGAAAGTAAGATCCCTTCTGCAAACAGTTCTGACAGGAATATTTAGTGATTCAAATCTTACACTATAGAAGAATTACTCATTAAGTTAAGATTAATGGAAGATTTTAAATTAACATGGTGTTGTCCCCCTTTGTCCCGATGTCTCTCCCAGGAGACTCTGATTTTCTCAGAAATAAAAATTAAGATAACTTTTTAACATTTTTTCAGTACTCTTTCCCTATATTTAGAAACAATTTAATACAAATAATTTACAAATCTATAATTAAAAGTTGGCTTTGGATCTGAGCAGGGTAAAGACCATTTTACAGAAAAATTTCAAATAGTGAAAAAGAGGAAAGGCGTTTATCTGAAACAATCAAATCAATTTATTGTTATAAATACAAAATGTTGTCAGGCTCGAGCTCTAGGTTAACTACATAGTTTCAAGCTGAGAAACATATTGAAATAATTGAAATGCCAAAAGGGCACATCGCTTCGATGTATATACGAGTGTATAAGTGCTTCTCTACGTTAAATCGTATAAATGTTCAATATTGGAAATTGTACTGTAAGAAGAAAATTATATTAGAGAGATTCTATGAATAATTATATCCTTAATAACTATCCTCATAATATTGAGTATTACTTTTTAGAAGCCATAATGAGAGTGCAAAATCTTCAGCAAGGCAATTATTTGACAAACTCAGAGTATTTGAACGAATATGATGATTATTTAAAGGTGCACTTGTAGCATCCTACTATTCGCAGTTTTCTCTTCACTAACCTTGATACTGTTTGTAATTTAAAGTTGAAAGGAAAAAGAAGACAGATGATAAGAGAAGTTGATAGATGTTTGGGGGTCAATTAATTTGAATTATCGTAATTAATCGTTTGTGTAAAATTAATTGAAAAGGATTGCTGGCTAGAGTAACAGGAATCGTATCAGTTGTATCCAAGAAGTGTCTCACTCTATGCGCGGGAGTTGATAAGCAACGACTTTATTGTTCATTTGTAAGCTAGGATTAAGTTGGGTTAGCAGGGACTCGAGAGAGAGTGACCTTATATATTAGGTGACTGTGTTGTTCTTTTTTCTTGGATCTTATTGACAATTAATTGAACTTCATAATGTCCGAAGGGTTAATAATGAAGGCAAAACGTTACACGTTTACTAAAGTGTTATAACGTGGACTCTATCGTATTCCCCTATTCACTTTTGTGGCATTTTATCTTATGTTGATTGAATTCTAAATTCTCTCTCAATGGATGAAATACGACTTATGTAGATTTGATTAGAATTATTGAAGTTGTGTGAATAATTCGATTAATTGAATTCATAAGCAGTGAATAATTTAATTCGAAGTTGGTTGGTGGGGTTAATAATGAGCTTTAGTTATCAATGTGAGACATTTGTTTTGTAACAAAAATTGCTTCTGTGGGATTAACGGTGAAATCAGTCCAACCGGAAGCATTGTGGAAAATGACACTTTATTCACAAATATGAAGAACAAGACGAGCACAGGTAGCAAAGCTTCGACAGATTAACAGCACAATCCGGAAGCACAACACTTATGCAGATTAGGAACACACAGAAACAGTACTATGGACAAATCTCCAAAGTAATATTATGCACGAACTTCGATGTCTTCCTGCAATCCCGACAGATTCCCCTGCAGGTTAGGCCGCTTCTCCCTCGGCCAATTCCCAACAGATTCCCTCCAGCTTCTCACTTCTTCGTATTTACAGGTGTACCGGCAAGCTGTGACGTAACAGCAAAAATTCAATAAAAGCCCATAACTTCCGTTCTAAACGAGATGTCGAAATTATTCCAGCATTTTCGAAAAATAACATTTTGTCGTTCTCGCCAAATCGCCAAATTGGTCGCTAAATCCGTCGTCAAGGTTGTATGTGTGGAAGGAGGTTCATCGCTTAAGCTTTTCTTGGTGGCTTACAAAATCTCAACACCTCTCTTCCTTTGTAATATTAGGGATCCCTTCTACCGGCCATTTTGATTTTGTCAGCTTATTGTTAATCCTATGAAATTTCGACTACTGTTCTCAAATCTTTATTATTTGATCTATTTGAATGCAATAAAGTGCATGTAAAAAGCAAAAAATAATGAATGATTTTGGAGAATTAAATTTTTTCTCCGACTTTTAAAATGTTTTTACCTTTATTTTAGGGATAAGTTTGTGAGTTTTTCGGTCTTCATAACATTTTTAAATATTTTTTTGAAAAATTGGAGAAAAAAAATTTAATTTTGCAGAAGCCTTCATTATTTTTGGCTCCTTCAGGCACACTTTATTGCATTCAAATAGATCAAATAGTAAAGATTTCAGAACGGTAGTCAAATACTTTAGGATTAACAACACGTTTACGAAATCGAAATGACTGGAAGATGGGAGCCTTAATATTGCTGGGGAGGCGTCATTGAAACAGTATTATACCATTATACCAGCGCAACGTATGGAGCTTTAGAAGTGAACATAGGAAGGTTCTATTAATTGAATGAGAAATTATCACAAAACTTTGTTTTATACATACCCCCCCCCTAAATAAATGTAAAAATCGAAATTTTGGATTGCTGTAGTATAAAGTTATTGAATCATTCTTCTGCCAACAAGCTGAAATAATGGCTGTAAATTTATTTAGTTTACATATAGACATTATAATTACCAAAACATCATAATTTAACTGTGATTTTCTAGTATTTAAAAAAAGGTATTTTTATCGTTCATCTTTAAAATTTAATTTAGTAATATATGAGGAAAGTTTCTAGACTTTTAATGTGTTAGTACTTGTTTTTAGCATTTGTTTAAATTTGGGGTATTGAAAAGCACACCACACATTGTGCGGACTTTTATTTTATGATGTATTTGTTTTTTGAACAAAGTACTGAAGATAATTATTTAAGATAAAACTTGATGCTTGCATATCCTTTCTTTCAGTGAAAAAGGCCACTTTGTTTCAAAATTTATCTTCCACAGATTGCGGCATTTTTTCCCCCTCTTCTGGAAGCGTCAGGTTTGAAACCCGCTTTTGACGCCATCTTGGCGCAACATCAAAAATTTAGACAAGTGGCCCTGGTTAATTAGTATTTTACCCAAATTTTAAAAAACTATAACTCAAGGTACAAAATTACTCTTGCTTAAATCATAAATCATTTCATAACTGTTACAGCTTAATTATGTATCTTGGTTAAAAGAGAAAATAGTTTATACCAAATTTAATTCCAATGTTTCTTTATTTTTTAGACAGAATCAGCTTAATATATACAATATATTTTTTACGTGAAAGGTGCTATAATTCAGAAGAGCTTAATTACTCTTTAACAATCTTCATTCATTTTTTTGATGGTTTAGAATAATTACAATACTAGAAAATCGGAATTCGATGGACGCAGCTATAACATGATGTAATACCATATATCCAATGATGTAATACCATAATTTAGCGCTACCTTCCGTGTACTATTAAATGGTAGCCAGGTGGCGCCACATGTTTTTTTTTTTTTGGTTAGGAGACAAGCGCAAGCACGATGAAGAAGCGCAAGCACCATGAAAAGCGAGAGACTTTGTTAGCAGAATGATGGAGTGATGTTCGCGAATCTGTGTATTATATATGTTTTGTATCCTGTGTTGTGGAACGTGTCAAGTATTAAATAATATTTGTTCCTGAAACCATCCCGGTAGCACACTATTTTAAAATATCCTTCTTTATTTAAAATATTTATAAATGAAATAATTTGAATTACAAAATCAGTTTAATCAAAACAAAAAGGTGAAAATAACTCAATGGTCGTTAATAGTTCAAAAATGTATTTTTTAAAGCAATACAAAATACTAACTTGCAGGCTGGATCAAAAACAAACAGGGGAGGGGTAGACGATCTAAACAATAATTCACTCTTCAAGGCTCAAAGTGAACTAAATTGTGATGTAAAAGGATTTAATCAACATAATTAAAGAACTAACGAAACAAAAAAATTTATCTTCGATACCCGAGTTTTCCCTTCCCCCTTCATTTATTTGGCAGAATTTAAAAGAGAGTATTCTAAATAATATATTTTTATAATTTTATTCGAATCCACTTATTAGCTCTTGAGATATTCGGGGGAAAAAATATTAGGAACCATGTACTAGGTTGCTTCCACTAATACGTAATTCATAATTTTTTCGTGTAGAGATTGGACCAATAATTAGATTTATACACTTATATACGGTTGCTTGAAGCTATGTGATATTCGATCGTAATTTTAAAAAAATAAATTTATTTCCTGAGTTAATGGGAGAAAATTTAAAAATTATTTTTTACCGGTTTGAAGTCAAAAGGAGAGAATCAAAATTTGTATAAAATACTTGACTCATTACAATTCATTTTTTTATAACTATATTTATTAACTCATATATTTCATAATAATATCAATAATTTAATATTTTTATGTTCTTAGAATCGGAAAAAAAATTTATCTATTGTTTGATGTAAAAAGACGCCAAAAAAATTTTATTAGATTTTTTTTAAACATTTTTATCGTTTGATGCTTGAGACGCTCAATTTACATTAGGCAACTTATTCTAGTTCAAAATAGTTCAAAACTTGCATATGGAATCTTACGAAATTTTAAATGCAAACTAATTTTGAGATATCAGGTTTCCATCAGGTAAATTCTTTTAAAAGTTAATTAATTATGTTAATTTCGTTTATTAATTGATCCATTAACATCATGTAGCTCCTTTTCAGCCATGAATATTGATACTAATTTTGATCAGACACAAAGAGAATTGCGAAAACTATTAATTGGGAACAGCTTTTTGACAAATTTACAAATGGTATAAAATAATTCATAATTATGACTGCCTCCATATATAATGAAGAATCTAGATATAAAAATGAAATTTAAAAAAATAGTTCGATATTTGTATTTTTGTCCACCGAATATAAAAATATCTAAATTAAGAGATTGAATTTTAAATACAAAATCCTTTATCTCCTTTTATGGATGTTTCACGACGTTTGGAAAATAAATTTTAGAATAGAAACTTTGAAGAAATCTATAAATATTTTAAATGTTGAGAAACAAAATGTTTCAGCGAATATAATATTTGGAACATATTTTTCTTTATTTCCGAATTGCATCTTAATTCGATATTTTGAATTACATCGAGATAATTCTGTATGAAAATGTCTACAAGTCAAAATATTTCCTATTGAGAATAGATAAATGTAAAGATATTTATTTATTTACTCCTTTTACTGCAATAATAGTTAAACTTAATTTAAGATATATTTATATAATTTACCATTGGCTTCCATTTTAATATATGAAGGAAGTATTATTGTCTTTTAATATTTTATCGTTTGCTTTAAATGTAATAATTGGATTTCATGGCAGAATCGTTTGCTTTCATTCTTTGTATCAAAAGTTGGTATTATTTTTGTACTTTAAAAGATTGTATGGTTTGAATGTGACGACAAGATTGGCGATGTAATAAACAATTTAATAAGGCCCCTCAAAAGTTAATTTACTTTAGAATCTTAAAGTTAATAATTCAAGACAGATTATTTTATTGGAATTATTATACCTATAAAGCGAAAAGAAAACCATTTAAAATTTTACAATTTCTTTTTACTTTAAAATAAGGCAAAGTGCACTGAACCTCCGAATCTGAGCAACATAAATTAGAACTATAAATGTCATTTGTTATCAGAAACTATAATCCCTATAACACAAAACGTACACAGTAAATATTTCAAAAAAAAGGAGCTACCATTGTTGCTTTGAGAAAAATTCACTTAAAAGATAACGGATAGGAAATTTATAGATTTTACAGAACAAACATGATAAAAAAAAAAAACCTTCAACATTTGTCCAATCAAATGCATCCTTGATTTAGCAATTACTTTTCTAACACCTGCGATAACCTTGCTGAAAACTAAATTACACGAGCAATTATTATTTTCAAATATTATACTCTCAGTTTCATCTTGCGCAATTTCCTCTAGACCAGCGCTTCTTATAGTGTGGATATTAATCTCAAATTGGGTCTGAAAGCGAAATATTGAGTCGCGAACATTTAATTTAGATACGTGAATTCAAAAAAAGGTTAGTTGCTATCTATGCATTATCTTTAATTGAATTTATTATATTTTCTCTGTGGAGCAAATATCGCAGTACTGTCTAAGTTTAGTTGTAAATCATATTTACTTTTTGAAACAATACCTCTTTTTGCATTATTATAGCGGTGTTACATTGCAGTTTCAGTATATTTTGGAATCAAAATATAACCGTAAACACATAATACGTAATGTCCTGCCCAACACAGTCGAATAAGCCTCAGAGGCACTGCTTTTACTGGTGTGAAAACACTTTTCTTTTACAGTCAGTTGTTTCTGTTTCGTGTCACAAATGTGTACATCTCAAGTACAATATAATATCGTATTTTACTAGTTTTTTCAACTCAGATTGGTATTTATTTCGGTAATTATTACAAGAGAAGATATTTTATTTATATTTTAAGATAAAATTATATTTTTAAGCAAGAATACACAAATTACGAGTATTTCATTTTAATATAGTAAAAGAAGTTTATATTAAAAATTAAATAAATTAGAATTTAAAAACTAAATTAGAAATTTTTTAAAAAAAATTCATGCATGCTTGTTGTTGAGGTGGGTCGTATGAAATTTTTAAGCACAGGAGTGGAGGCGCATGACGTCAAATTTTAAAAACCACTACTACAACTTTGAAGTTACTTTTTTAAGATTTCCCTTAAAATTTAATGTTGTTAAATTCAGGTAAAGGTCTCTAATTTATCTGATATATTTTCCTCTCCTAACAACCATCCGAAAACTCATTAATTAATTTCATTTCTGAAAAGCCTTTTAAGAGGCCATTGTCTATTTTATGAGGAGAAAACTCCTGTAGTAGAGAATTTGTGAGCACTTAATTCAGCGTTGATTTCTTTTGAAATTATAGTTACTTCTGCCACCCAAATTGGAATCATTTTTGATTAATTCAAATGTTCAGAGAAAAAAATTACCTCAATTTATTATCTACCACTAACTATCTTGCTTCGTTATTAATCTATTATCTCTATACGTAAAGACATGTATGAGGTTAACCTTTCTGCTTTGAGGTTTGAGTATCGTATATTTCCGAAGAAAAGTAGAGTATGATTTTTTTTTCTTTTTTTTTTCAAAAATCTGTTTCAAATTCATTTTATGAGCCGAAATGAAAAAAACATTTTTTTGTAATGAAAATACATTTTGTTAATGAAAACGACATAATTTCTAGTAAGGAAAGCTTTGAATGCGATGATATGCATCCAGATATTCCAATATGTGAATGTGACTTAGAATAATAATTCAAATTCTTGGATTCTGACACGGACTTTAAAGAATTCAAAAGACATTTTTCCCCTTTTTGAATAATGATTGCATTCAGAAAACCCAAAATGTAAGATAGAAGATTAAAGTAATATTCCTCTAACATTGTGATTTTTTTTAGCGTATTATCCACGGTATTCTAAAATTATTTCTAGTGCACATTTAATTATTTTTTCCGTTAGCAGGGTGTATATTTTGCAACATAAGAGTTTACGTTTTGGCGACGACTCAACAAACCAGTAATGTAAACACTTTCGAAAATAAGACAACTCCTTTTCACAAAACGAATGGTTATTTACAGTTATTTTTCTGATAAACTTATGCAAACTAAAGAGGAAAAAATGTGATATGTTTGGCGATTTGTCACTTGCGAGCCTGCTAACAGATAAATACCGATGTTTTGGGGAAACTAGCGTGTCTACTTATAAGCCGATGCTCTAATTTAATTAAAAATATTTCAAAAATTCTGGGCTTATTCATGTAAATTTATGGTAGTTCTCTGACGAAAAGAAACTTACAAACATTTCACGAAAAATATTAATTTAGAAAAGTTAATTCGAAAACATAACACTGATTAAAATAACAGGGAAAACAAATTACAGCTCAAAAGTATTTTTATTTTCTTCCAGAATTTTTTTCTGTTCAAAGATTATTGTTCCTCTTTATTGCTTGAAGACATACGAAACTTCTAACTTGCGTCTTTCTTCTAACTTGCGTCTATCTCAATAGGTATGTGCGACTGTGAATTTTTCGTGATCGATTATTTCTTTGATTGTGTATTTTGAATATTTCATATATATAGTTAGCAGTTTAAGTAAATTAGAATATTTCTGTGAATGCGCTTATGTATAAATGATCAAATATGTTTAAGGGGTTTTGTGTATGAGTTCAGATACACAGATTTGATAATATGTGAATATGTATTTGTTAATGTGTATCATTATTTATTTATGTTTTTCTAGTTTATTCATTTCGGTACATGTTTCTGTACCTTTATATTCAATGATTTTTTGATTGCATCGAAAGATAAAATTTATTTTCATTGCGCTCTTTCACATACGTTTAATTTGCTATATCTATCGGTTTTAATATGTATTTATTTATTAGATTCATGTTTCTGCTTTGAATCTTGATTTTTAACTTAGTTCATTTACCTTACTTTTATACAGATTCAACCAATTTTAATATTTGTACTATTCTTCCTGCATAACAAATTAAAAGTATATAATTATGTCTCCACATTATGGCTAATTCATAAGTGTAAGGTCATTTTACTCATGCTTGCTCATTCTTAAATAAGAGTATATATCCACATGCTTGCCTATTGATGAGTACGTTACATGCTTGTCCCTTCCTCAGTGCTCTTCCGCTTGCTTGCTCATTCATATGCGAGAATAATTTTCCACATGCGTGTCCATTCATGAGTACATTTCCGTTTGCTTGCCCATTCTAGAGAACAATTTCACATGCTTGTCCATTTCTGAGTACATTCGAAGTGCTTGACCAATTGTACGAGTAAGTACATTTCCACATGCTTCTCCATTTATGAGTACATATCCACATGCTTTTTCCTCAGTGCATTCCTCCTTGCTTGCCCATTCATAAATGTAAGAGCATTTCCACATACTTGACCAATCATAAGCACATTTACATAGTCTTAACCATTCATAAATACATTTTCACATTCTTGACCGTTCATCATCGCCTTTCCATATACGTACGCATTTACAACACGGTTCAACAAGCTTGTACATTTATAAATACATTTCCGCATGCATCCTGTATCAAAAGTGTGACATGTATTTCCACACTCTTATCCACTCATAAGTACATTTCCACACACTTCTGCCTTTCTCACTGACTGTTCGTCAGTGCATTTTCCCACACGTGTCCATTCACGAGACCGTTCCACAAGCTTGTATTATTATAAATGCAATTCCACACACTTGTTTATTCCTCAGTGCATTTTCCTTTGCTTGGCCATTCATAAGTCTAAGTTCATTTCCACATGCTTGTCCTATTCTCTATGCATACCCCTTTGCTTTCCTATTCTTTTGTTTACGTATATTTCCAAATTTCTGTTTATTCCGAAGTGTAAGTACATTTCCACATGCGTTTCTTTTCATTAGTTGCTTGCTCATTCATAGATATTTTTCTACTTTCTATTTTCCTTTTTGTTGCTTGTATGGGCTATTGGAAACTGTTTTGCTATAAATTTGTTATAATTCGTACATGATGATTTGGATGAAATTCTTTTCCTGTGTTGAATTGTGGTATTCATATTAATGTTCTTGAATTTAGTTCTTCGGAGTTGATCCTTTATTGATGCTGTATTAATTTTATTGAACTTAAGAAATTGGGGTATTTAGTATGGTAATAAGCAATTTTTTTAAACACTTGTATCTATTGCAATAGAATCATTTGGAAATTTCTTTAATAAAAATGAGGGTTGAAAAGTCATTTTTTTTTTTTTTCGTTTGGATCAGTGTTTTCGAAGGTAAGTTTCTTTCAAAAGGAATGACTTGGAGGCAGAAAAGGAAGTACCAATTTACAATTATATATCTCTCAAAAGTTTAGCGTAATCAGGATTTTATTAAGTTTCGTCTGTTCCAATAAAATGTTTCTGTAGTACTCTTAATTCACATTCCTTTTTTTATGGGGGGAGGGAGTGATGTGACTTTATTTGACTGGGTGTGGAAGTTTTTATTACTTATTTTGTGATTCTTTGTTTATTTAAAAGATTTGTGTGTTTCTAAATGTTACGGAATTGCTTATTTATATTTTGATACAGCTTGAATTTTCTAAAGAATTCAGTCTTTTCAAGTAATCTGATAAATTTAAATATTTTTACGAACCACTTGAATCGTTCCCTAATTGCAATTGCATTATATACCCATCTTAGGCACATTAATTAGAATTTTGTAGATTTCCGAAAGGTTTCAGAAGTAGAGAAAAGTTTCTGTCATTCCTCAAATTAGTTCATTTTCCCTCTTTTTTATTCTTCCCTTCTTATTTTTCTATTTTCTAAATTTCTTCTTCCTTACTGATTTTTCTCCTTTCTTATTCTTTATTTCTCATTTATCTCCTTGTTTTATTTTTCTATTTTCTCTTTTTTCACCCCCCCCCCCTTTCTTTTTCTTCCTTTATCATTTTCCCGTTTTTATTTTTCTTATTTTTCTACTTTCTGCTTTTCCATTTTTTTTTTTTTTTTTTCTTCTTCTTTCTTATTCGTCAATTATTATTTTCGATCATACTTGTCTTTTTTCTTATTACTCATTTTTTTCCTTCGTATCATTCTTTCATACATTTCTATTTCTTTTCTGGTAGTTTCAAAAATTATTGGATTATTTGAAGCTTCTTCGATTCAAAAAATTGCATACGTGATTTTCGACTTTCTTATTCATTTTAAGTTATTCATTATTTTTTTTCTTCTAAAATTGTGGTCGTATTTTAAAGTTCTTTTATCAATGATTTTTATCAGATGTCATCTTTTTTTTTCATCCATAGGTACATTTCCACACACTTCTATCTTTCTCAATGACCATTCGACATTCCCACACGTGCCCGTTCACGAGACCATTCCACAAGCTTGTACATTTATAAATACATTTCCGCATGCTCCTTTTAATACAAATTATATCTTAGGAAACCGATTAGAAGTCGCACAGGGCAAGATGCGAAGAATAAAGTGAATGGTCTAACACTGGGACTCTGTACTTGGCTTAGAAACCTCTTAACAGACAATGCGTAATACGTCGGCACATTATATTGGAGGAAAAATTTTCTTTACAGATTCTTTGTCAATTCCTACAGTCTCAACAATCGCACGAATACTTAATCTACGGTCAGATCGAACCAGATTACCGATTTTTCTCGTTATTGTCATCCGTTTAAGACGGGGAAGAGCGACCCGGGCGTGAATCATCTTCAACGTTTTCTCGGCCATCTTGAAAACGCTTAAACCACTTAAAAACACGTGAAAACGATAAACATTCATTGTCATATATTTCTTTCAATAGATTATAAGTTTCAGTCGCGGGTTTTTCCAAGTTTCATGTGAAATTTCATGACAATTCGTTGCTTTATTGTTACACTTATCATTTTTCCGGCGAAACAAAAAAAATCTTAATGCAAATGAAGACTTCGGCTGTATGGATTTGTTTACAGAAGCGAGAAGCACTGCATTCGAAAGAGAAAACTTCACGTTAAATAGCTGTCGGTTGCTGGCGTTTGGCGCATCCGTACTTTTTCTATAACAGCATCAGAAATAAAAGGAGCAAATTATTTTTTATTACAATATTATTCCAGATTCTTTCTGAAGTTCATTTTATTTTTGTAGTTATCGATTTATTAGCATATGGAATTGTTAAAAAAAGATTTTTAAAGTACTTCCCTGCAGAAAGACGCGCATGATGTGGTGTACTAAGAAGAGACAGTTTTATAACCTTGAATGATTTGCCGGTAGAAGTAAAATATTACTGCGGACAATCTTACGACACTGCAGTAAATATGTCGGGCAAGTACAATGGTGTGAAAATAAGAATATGACAATATCAGCAATCTTTATTCTAGTGATTCAGTTTATGTAGTTGATAATACTACAATGAAAGGAAAATCAGTTTATTTAAATATATTTGAGCATTTATAACTTTCGTTTCAAGTAAAACTATAATTTATATTACATATATATATATATATATATAACACATCGATCAATAACTCCTGAGTCTAACATTGAAAACAACATTTTTTTGCAAATTTTTTTTTATTCATCAACTTTCTTTGACATCACCTTTTAAGGATACAATGATTTCAACTTTTCAAATCTTTTTCCCAAAAATTTTTCTTCTTTTCTTTTTCATGAAATCTTTTGCAGGTAAATAGCGATAAACAGCTTTCTGAATCATCGACTCGTTGCTGTTTTTGTTCCATCGAAAGCAATCGCGGCACCCACTTGGAAAAAACCTTTTTCATGCTCAATTTTTCATGAGGGATAATAAATACACTTCCATATGATATCTGTGTCATCTCAGCAATCTCACGGAGCTTCACTTTACGATCTTTCATTATAATTTTTGTCACTTCACTCACATTTTCCGGTGTAACGGCTTCCACAGGTCTACCCGAGCGTTCCGCGTCATTTGTGTCGGTACGACCACGTTTAAACTCGGCAAACCACCGACAAATCGTTGCTTTTGATGGACAAGAGTCCGGGTAACATTTTTCAATCCATTGTTT
>BMAW01104486.1:402890-414004 GCA_019974015.1 Nephila pilipes | reverse complement strand
CAGAAAGAAATGTAACAATGAAAGAAAAATAAATGAAAATATGGAACCCAGCAAGTCAAAAAGCAATATCGGGCTGAGGACCGATTAAGCGGGGTTAAACTAGTTTAATGGTACCAACCTTCCCCCTTTGCGACTTGGTAGGCTGAATTAGGAAATCCAAATTGCAAAAGAGTTCATGATTAAAAGATGCAAACAAATTCAGCGATAAAATCTACAAAAATAAAATCTATAATTCCTGGTAGGCTGAATTGGGAAATCCAAATTACAAAAGAGTTCAATGATTTAAAAATGCAAAAAATTTCAACGATAAAATTTACAAAATAAAAACTATCATTCTAAAAATTATCAACAGATCAAAATATAAAAATTACTTACAAAATTCAAAGAAATGAAGATTCAAATATGTGAGTAGTAAGACGGAATTTTCTTTAAGCTTCAAGACGTATATCACATACTCAAAATGAAAAAATATAACACATCATCACCATATAAATTGAAAAAAGATTTAAATCATTGTTTGATTGGTAATAAAATGTAAAAGGATGCAAACAATTGGTTGGTAATAAGTTGTATGGTAAAGGAGTATAACGGTCCAGAGAGTGAATAAAAATGTAAGCTGTGTAAATGTAAATAAATAAATAAATTCTTCACGGCTAGACCACTAACAAGCCGACTTTGTGGACCTATTGTTGTGTGGTGGATTTGAAATTGGATCACGATTCGCAAAGATGTTTAATATATTTGTGATGTATATAAGTATTTAAGAAATTTATTGGATAATCATGATCCAAACAGTTGTTGAAGAATTTTTTAATGTTATTAAATTTGTCTATTTTATGTGTGGTTAATTTGTTATTACGTAATAAAAAGCCCAATAAAATATTCCTATAAATGGATCTGTGTAGATTACTGTTCCAAAAAGGTATTTTAATTACATGGAATTTGAATCTCTCTCTTTTATCAAAAATATTACTAATAAGTCTATTGTCAACTATTTGCAAATCGAGATCTAAAAATTCTACAGTATTTGAATTAAGATTAGTTTTTAATAATTTGAGGTAATTAGGGTAAAATGAAATATTTGGTTTAAAATCCTCAGTTTTACCTAAAATAATTAGATCATCTATGTAACGAAAAAGAAAGTAAGAATCATTGTCAATCTGTTTTAATTCATAAAAATGTAAATAAAAATTGGCCAGACAATTACTAGCTGGACCTCCCTGAGGGAGACCCTGAATTTGTTTATAGAGATTCTGACCAAAAATTATAAAATTCTCTTGTAATACAAGTTTAACGAGAGTATTGAATTTTTCCTGTTTTATTGTTTGATTTAAATGATATTTATTGTATAAAATTGCAAGAACCTTAATTATATCTTGAATATCTATTGAGTTAAAAAGGTCTAAATTTATGTGAACTCACACAACGTTTTTCTGCTGCTGTGCAATCAATTACCACTGACACTTCACAATGTGGTTGGCAGGAATTTACATCTTGAATTAACGTTTACTTGGAACTAAAGGAAGTTATTGCGAACACTTATAAAAAAAAGTATATTTTCCCTTTGAATTCATGTATTACTTCTCATTCGGTTCATTTATTTATGAAAATACTGAATTTTGAAATCGGACATACCATTTTGAATTTCCCTGTGCTTTGTCGGATATTTATTTTGCTTACAAAAGTTCAGAATATGCCTAAACATATTAAGTACATGTTTAAATGCTTTACCTAGAATGATTTATCTTTGGTATCCCCATTGAAATATATTGATGCTGGATTATCCGGCACAGCCGCAATATCGAACGTATAGGATCAAAGGGCGCTTTCCGTAGTTACGATAATGGTCGGCAATATTTTCTCTTTGAAAAGCTCAATTAACAGTATTATTTCTTCTGTTGAGTCTAAAAACACCTTTCAGCTCAAAACTAAAAGATAAAATTTCTTTCCTTTCTTACCATATTTTCATTAAAAAAACTGAGAAATTAACTACGGATTCGCTGGCAGAATTAAAACGGATAGAATAGAATAAAACTATACTAAATGAAACCTTCGAAGTAAGAGCAAACTTCATAAATATAATTCCTTTTTGTTCGCTTTATTCTTATATATTAAAAAGTAATTCAAGCTTTAATAAAATAAATACGTTTTTATTAAAATTAAATAATTTTAGTTTTTTCTTTGAAAGCTTTTTACAACAAAAAAAACTAAAAATAGTATTAATTAAAATATTACTGAACTCATAATATTTCCTATAATTTTGTATTGTTTATTTTTATTTAAATTTATAATTTCTGTTCATTGAATATATTTTATAATAAAAACTGAAAGATCTGTGCAAAGTTTTGCAAAGAACATATTTAGCCACCCAAGGTACGCATTTTTTTTTATAATTAATATTAAACTACTCACTTAAATATAAGAATTAAAGTAAACGAGGAAATGTAGAGAAATGAACAATAGTAAACTATTCCGTTATTAAAATTAAAGGTAAAAATACATTATTTAATTGATATATTTAAAATATATGTAATTATATAAAATTAAAGCAAATGATACATTATTAAATTTAAAATATTTAATTAAAAATTGTTTAATTTAATTTGTAATTAAAATTGAAGCAAAGAATAAAAAATTGAAAAGTGATCTGGTACGCCAAAAGCGTTCCAACTAAAACAGTAGCCCTTTGGGTGGCTAATAAAAAAGATATATAATTTTATTAAAATTAAGTCAGTTTAATGTTTTCTCAGGGGACTTTTTACAACAAAGAAACTAAAAAAAATATCAATTAAAATATTACTGACTTCAGAGTCTTTCCCAGAAATTTTTATTTTTCCCCATTTAAATTTAAAATCTCTATTCATTAAACATATTTTATAATAATAAACGCGTGTCTCTTTCTCGCATCAAAAACTATTCAGCTCAATTGCTCAACACCGGTTTGCGTCAAAACACTCATTTGTGTCTCATTTTGCGTTCCATCTGCTAGATATGTTGAAATACAAAACAAAAAGAGATTAGTTAATGTCGTAAACTAAGCAGTAAACGCTAATGATGAATTCGAATAAATGTTAGATAGATATCCGTATTTCCACATTTATTTCTGGAAAAGAACGAAAGATGATATGGAAATAATGACAATTTTATGGAAGTTTTGATTACAATAGATTCTGTTATACTGGTTCTGAAATTTGATAAGATCTAAGACATTTGTTTTGGCTTGAAATGTTTTTATTCGAGGTGATTTTCAGTTGATGAAGAAAGGTAAGTTTAAAATAATACTTATACCACAATTATTTTTAATGCTTAAAAAAGAAGAACTTCAACTTTACATGTGTGGTTGGATCTTACCTTGCGTACGTGTTAAAGGGAAATTTTTTTACATGTTACAATTTGGGGATTCCGTCTTTATAAATGCTTCTAATCTAAAAATTGAAATACGTATATATGTTTAAAGCAATTCATAGCAATTTAAATTTGAATATTATCAATAAAACTATAACCCTTTTTGAAATTTTATTCTCTCAGTTATATGCTTATAAGAACATTAATTCTCTTTTCCAACGTCATTCTCATTATAAGCAATTTTTAAAAATTCTTTTCGGTTCAATTACTACCATATTTGCATATATAACTTCCGAAATTTTGAATATATTTTTATCCACACACATACGTTTCCTAATATTATCCCGTATTAAATCTCTACCTAAATTATTCATGACACGTGATAAATTGTGTAATTATTTGTATAAGATACAGACGATGTTTGTTGAAAATGAATAACGATACATTGTTTCTTAATTTATTCTTTCGTGGAATGGCAACAAAAATATTGTTTTTTGGAGATATATTTATTCTTAGTTCTTCTAAAAGTTGAATAAAATATAATATAGAAGTTGGTTTTAATTAGTTGTAGAACCAGCATCAACATTCCACGTATGTATTTTATAATATACAGATAAATTTCTTGTTAAGAACCTGTTATTAAATTAATTTTTCAATCGCGATGTTGTCACGTTTTCATTCTAAAAGGCGATGGTTATGTTACAGACAAAAACATATTTTTCTGTGTGGTAAGAATTATTTTGCTCTAATGTGATTCATTTTTTCCTCTATAAAATGTGATAAGATTGTTAAGCCAAAAATATTACATTCAACATTTGTGTTAGCATTATGTTTTTAAAAACTCTGAAATTATTTTATCATATTAGATATTCGAATTACATTTACGAAACAGGAGTTTTGATAAATTTAATTAATAATCTCTCTAATATCTCTCAATCTAGACTCTATCTAGAAAATACCGTTGAATGTTCAAGAAAAATCAATTTCAAAAAAGGAAAATAAAGTTTGCTTCTTTTCTTCTATTTATAAAATTTTAATTTTCAAGGAATGACTGTAAATTACATAAATTATTTTTCACGGCATTTTTACAGACTCAATCAATCATAGAACAATTGAATATTCTTGGGAAGAAAAGAAACAATTTCAATGTCTTCTGCAGTTTATTATAAAATAAATTTATGGTGCAAGAAATTAAATTCTTGAATTTATATTTAAAAAAAATTATACATTCATATTTTAACTCTCTGATTACAACTACAATTTTCAATCGAGATTTTAATTTTTTATTATTATTTATATAAAATTATATTTGCACTATGCTTCGTCATTTTTTTTTTACTCTATGCAACAGTAAGTATTCAGTAAGGCTCACTCTTATTTTGGTTGATTCTCTTGGTATGATTTTATTCTATTTTATCCATTCCATTCATTTTAAATGTCTACTTTAATACCTCAAGCTGCTCATTCAAATAAGCAAATAATGAAGTGCAGAACTTTTTTTTTTTTATTTTACATATGCAGTCTTGTAAAATGGTCTCTTCTCGAAACTTCCCGTAATTATCATTGGGTTTTCTTTCCTACTTTATATTTAAGTTTCCAACTTTTTTCCAATCAAATGAAACGTGGTTACGCAAATTAAGTAAACTTTAAGAATTGAATGAATAGATATAATCAATTCGTATAAAAGCGACAGAGAATTGAATAAAGAAGGTTATGGTTACAGAAGGGACAGTGTGAAGTGCGCGGGAGTTTTCTTGCGTGTTAATGTGATTTGTTGAGAGTAGGACCCAGTGCTGTCTGGTTGACTGACTGTTTCAAGGATTTACTTGCATAAGTAATTTTTGATATATTATAGAAGTTATCAGTACTTGTGACAAGGGACTTGAAGTTAGTTGAGAACATTCCTCTTATTAGAGAATTAATAAACTCTTTTTTGAAACAGGATGGACTAAATTTTAGCTATTTTATCTGTGCTTGAACTTAAATTGAAATTTAGATTTGTAATTCCAGTAACATTTAAGATGACAGACGAGACAGGTAATAGAATTACGTCACACAGTATAATCTTGGTCCACGAACAAACTGTTCACAGATAAATTGGTTTGCGAACAAAACTTCCAGAAAAATTTTGCTTCAGTTTGGAACAGTCTCCATGGAAAACTCAGGTGGGCTTCCTCTAGACAACATAAGGCTTCGGTCGCGAAACACCATGAATTTCCGAGCACAATCCTGTGATTGCTACTTTTCTTCTCAAATTTAGATTATTGCTTTTAAATGATAAAATAAAGTACATTCGTAAAAAAAGGGGGGGTGGAGATTGCTTTGTATGATAATTTTTTTCTGATTAATTCAAGAATGTTTTTAAATATATATTAAAGTACGAAAAATTCATATCCTGTGCTTTAAAAGTATCATTACAATACTTTCAATAATGGCAATGATAATCTAAATAACAATGAGATGTCTCACTTATGGAAAATTATTCAGATAAGCAAAAGACAAATTACTCTGGATCGATTATTTGTGCTAAAATCAACTAGAATGCAGATAAAGAGGTAAAAAACAGAATTGTCGTGTTAGAAAGGAAGTAAACTTTACTCCAAGTGGTACTACCTGTAATTCTGATCCCTTTTTCAACATTCAACCAATGCACAAGTAATTAAAACTTGAATGCAATACTGAATTATTATTACTGAAAAATATTTGAGTGTTCGTTTTTTAGTAACTGTTTCATTTTATTCAAAAAAAATCTGCTTTCATTTCTTTTCTTAAGTTTCTTTTTTTACCAAACCTATAAAAACAAGATAAATCAATTTGGTTCTGGAACTTGACTTTTATTTTTATCATTTTAAATGAGAAAAATCACTTCGACTTCAAAACTATGTCTTGGAATGGTTATGTTTGTGAACCGAACACCGCAATGGTACTGTTGTAAAGAGAAAAGGCATTTACAGAGATTTCATCGGTCAACCAAGGAAAGCTTAAGTAATAACCCCTGAATTATGGAGACGAATTTGAAGATTATTTTTGATGAGTTAGAGAAAAATTGGTAACTTTGGGGACAAAATGTTTCCCGAAAATGCTGGAATCTTGTCGATATCTCGACAAGGACGAAAGTTATAGACTTTTCCTGAATTTTTCTTGTCACGTCGTATCCAACCGGTAAGAGTGCAAATGCGAAGAGACACGAAGCCGGAGAAAATTTTTCGGCATTGGCTGAGCGGATAAGCCGAGTAAAAGCCGGTCGGTAGTGATATGTATCTGTCGGGATTGCCGGAAGATGTCGGAGTCAATGAGAAGTATTACTTCCGATATTTGTCCAGAGTGCAAATTAGTAAATTGATTAACTGAATGTTATTGAAAATGATGTGACTGTTGTTTCAAGTACTTTGTATTTCTGAAGCTGATCTTTGCAAGTGCTGTCTTTGTTTCTACTGAGTGGCTAATCTGTATTAGTACTGTTTTCTCTGTCCAAGTTTTGCGACCTGTATTCGTCTTGTCCTGAATATTTGTGAAAAAAGTGTTATTTGCCATTATCTTCAGTGTTTGACTAATTTCATCGTTACACCTACTGAAGATAGGATAATTTTTGTAATTATATTGGGAAGAGGACGAACTAATGTTGAGAGAACGAGGCATAATTACATTTCTTGCAGTGAAAACATTACCAACCTTATTTTAGTTAAAATAAACTAAGACATTAAATTTTGCATTTTTTGATAGCATGGTAATAAACGAAGGGAGTTTCACTGATTCCATAGATGTATTACTTAGGAGAATTCGATTTCTATAAAACGTTTGAAAATAGAATGTAAAAATTGTAAGCAAGCGTACCACGCAATAGAGAAAAATATTTGTATTTGCGTCTTTCTCAAAATGTGTTTTTGTGGGATTTTGTTACGTTTTCCTCAAAATCTAATTTATTCACATAATGAAATGAGGATATTTCCCATACTGGGAACATAATATTTTTCTAATGAACACTTGCAAATTTTAAGTATTATACAGTATTTATATAAAAACTGTGGTAAGTTTGTTGCATAAAATTTAGTTTTTGAAATTGTAGTTATCTTTATAAATACACTGCAAACTTTTTACATCATAAATGCAGTGGACTTGTTAAGGAAGTTGCACCTAAAGCTGTGTACATGATTTACAAATGCTGTTCATGACTTAAATAAAGTTGTAAATAACTTACAAATGTAAACACACTTATTCATTTTTAATGTTCATTCGTAATTATTTACGTTTCTAAATGTATTTTTCTTTGAATACACAGATCACAAATATACAGACATTTCAATAGTAAAATTAGCCTTTCATTACTTTTAAATTTAAAAAGAGAGAATTATTTTAACTTGCCATATAAAATCAGTTAATTTTTCTTTGTCAAAGGTGTTTCTGTTATCATAACATGGAATTAATTTGGATTACGAGCACTAATTTTAACTTAATGAATTATTTAGTTATAGGTTTTATCTTCTCGTACTTTTTGTTAAGATAATTGTTATTTTGCTTGTCGATGCTTATTTTCCTTGTACCTCTCGTGAGTTGTGAATTTGTAACTTTATTTCATTTATGTAAGTTTTTGTTATTATCGTAAATATATTGGAATAAATAAAAATGTAGATCGCCTACCACAAAAAGTGCCCTGAATTTTGATCTTCGACGAACTAGTTCTTAATAGAAAATAAAATGACCGGATAAGAGTGACTGGAGAACACTCAACTGGAGATGCCAGCAACGAAATTGGTAAACTTGCCTTTTGGCCCTTTTTTTCTGTACTCGAAGTTTTACTGAGAATAGCGACAGGTTGCATTCTTACAAGAAGGGAAGTGAGGAAATGCTCTTAACAGTGCAAAGCGGCAACCTACTAAACCTAAAAGCTATCCCCCTTGTTTACATATTGCAAAATTTTATATTAATTTCAAGAGTTTGGCAAACTTCTTAATCTGCAAACTTTAATGCTAGCATTGATAAGGGTGGGAAAAGTTCCAAGGTACCAAGTTTAGACTCTTATCTCTAGTTTTGTTTGTAATGCTTAAAGTCTTGCTTTATTAATCATAAATGAGTATCACAGATATACATGAAATATGTTTAGTATTATAACAAATGTTGCAAATTTCATGAAATAGTAAACTATTTTTGCTTTTTCCTAAAATTTTAAGATTTTAGAGAGAGATATGCAGTAAAAAAGCGATATTAGAGGGATTACAGATTGTGTAGCAGTTAATGAGGTGAAAGGTATGTGTTAATGATATTAGTTTCATTTCTATTGTTATTATTCCCTATCAAAAACTGGTCATAAGTTTTACCACATACGCGTCCCATTACATCTTACAAAAACCGTAAATTTAAACTACGTAGCTACAACAGATAATTTGCTACCAGTAAAAACTTAAAGAGCTACATCGAATGCTTTTACATAAGAAAATAACGAATTATTATTATTTATTTTGTTAAATTTCTAAAAAAATTAAACTGTGGTAGTAAAGTGGTCATGGTCGCGAGCTCGTGGCTGCGTCGGTTCCATCAAGTCCTAAGTTCGAGTCCTGATTCATCTAAAGACCCACTGCGTAGCGAAGCTGATACACATTAAATCTGTCCCAGCTCAAAATCCGCACATTGGCAGAGTGTGAAAGTTTGAAGAAGGGGGTGCAGCTTCGTCGCTTGACCGAAGCTCAAAATCACGAGGTTCGTCGCAAATAGGTCTCTTGTTGCTTGTAAGTATATTAATAAGCAATTCGATATTTCTAAAAATTTCAACTGAACTATATCATACACGCAAACAACGGATGGATTACGAGACGAAGAAACCTTCACATGATCGAAATGGTTGCATACTAAATGTACCTGAGATTCTAACAGTGTGAGAACAAATGGAGAACTTAATTCACGTTACTTTATTGTAATCGCTTAATATTTCGTTAATATGAGGTTCTCCCTTATTATTTTTTTTCATTAAATGTAATATTATTCTTTTCTCTACCAATTTTATTTCTTACAGCAAGGCCACGTTCGTTGTTTGAAGATGTTCATGTAAATAATTTAAAAAAAGATAAATGAATTGTATCTTATATCTTCTAGTTTTATATATAAAGCTGTTCTTAGATGCAATCGAATGGAAAGAGTAATTTCCCTTCTTCATAAAGCAATCATTGACTTAACTAAAACAGACGAATCTGTATTTAAGATTAAATGCTAGTTCTCCATTTATTTGGGACTTCCCATTTCTTCTAACATCTGTTTAGCTGATGTTTCAGTCAAGGGTAACGAGTTCGATTCCTGATTCTCCACTAAGAGAGGCTGAAGCCCTTTAAATTTGCCGTGGTTCAAAGCCCTTGTGTTGAGATGGCGTGTTGAATGATGATTAAATCAATTGTCATCTTCGCCATTTTATCGTGGCTCAAGATTACTAGGTCCATTATCCATAACCCTCGTGCTTCTTTTTAAAACGTTCATAAACAATCAATCAGTTCTCAGAATTAAAGACAGAAGCAATCAAAAGCTAATTTTATGTAAACTTAAATCGTAAAAATTTCATTTAGATTCGTTACATGAAACATTAAATAACGAAAGGTAAAAGTGGGCCAAATTATGAGCATCAGGTTAACTTAAAAAATAATATAAATTTTTATTAAAAATTATCATAATAGATTTTAGACTAGGCGCTCTTTTATCACTATAAAATCTTTAAGATTTAAAAGTTTTCCTTTTTATTTTCTCTAGCGGGGTGAAATCTCCCGAATATACAAGATATCTGAACAATGTGCGAAAATTTCTTCTCGGAAGGGAAAATGCATCGAACATAGGTTTAAGTTCTTCTGTAACCGCAATAATCGCTAAAGTGCTTTTACAAAAATTACCAGTAAGACTTAGATGTTTGGATTCATCATCCAGAATTCATTACTGATTATCAAAATGAAAAAAAAAATCAATAAAATGAAAGAAAAATAGTTATTTATATTTTTTTAATCATTTATTTATCATTTTTATATGCAAGGATGTGTAAGGGTTGCCGAAATGAAAAGGGGATACGTGTGACAGCCTCATAAATACAGCAACGATAGCACTGCCATCACTCTCAGGGTGATAAGAGAATGTTAAGGAAGTATATCATATTTTGCATATAGCCGATTAATCTGTATGAGTGTGAGCATTTAAATATATATATATATATATATATATATATATATATATATATATATATATATGTTAACTCATGCTCTCTAAAAATTGTTGCTTTCAGAACAGAGCATCTTATAGTAATACGGTTTTTAATGGAAAAAGATGAGCGTAATGCGGATATTTAGCGTCGATTGGTGGCTGTTTTTGGTGAACATTATAAAGTATAAACAGCTGTGAACAAATAGTGTAAAAGTTTTGTTGTAGAATTGGTTGGTTGAATGTACAATTAATCTCACAAACAGCAAAATGTTAAAAATAATCCCTTGCAAAAAAAAGGAATCCAAACCGAAATATTTCACTTTCAAGAAAATGGAGATTCATGTATTTGAAATTAAAGTGGAAGAAAGTATTATTGTCTACACTTAACAGGAAGTTTTGACTCTATCCCAACGAGATATTAGTGTGTATTCCACAAATAAAATAAGCAGTATTACGCCACAATATTTTAAAGGAGTGATATAACAAACAATTTCTTAACGAAGAAACCGTAGTAAAGCCGCGTGTAAAGCAGACTTAGATGTTAACAAGAACCCAATATATATATATATATATATATATATATATATATATATATATATATA